>QEPC01004630.1:6997923-7013888 GCA_003113815.1 Sphenodon punctatus | reverse complement strand
CCAGGGAGGCCCTGGAGTATGTGAACCGGCACGGATACTACTCCCTGCACCTGCAGGGGGTGGTGGACCACTGTGGCCGGTTCATAGACATCTACATGGGCAACTCCGGATGGAGTCACGATGCCAGGATCATGACCATCTCCCCCTTCTATGCCCGGATGTTCTGGGGGGACTTCGTTGACATGGGCATGAGGTGGATCGAGGGGGTCCCCATGCTCCCTGTATTCTTGGGAACCCTGCCTACCCCCTCACCTGCTGGCTGTTGAAGGTCTACCCTGTCCCGAGCACCCTAGCAGAGGTGTTATACAATACCCGCCTGTGTTCCAGCTGGACCGTGGTGGAGCATGCCTTCGGGACCCTCAAGCAGCGCTGGAGAAGTGTGGCTGGGCACCTGGATTACACTGTCTCGACCTCTGCCCTGGTGATTGGTGCCTGCTGTGTGCTCCACAATGTCTGCGAAACCAAGGGGGCAGCCCTGGAGTACCCCAAGCCCCACCGGCCCCCCGGTCCTGTGCCCCTGTACGTGAACGCAGAGAACCCCCGGGAGTACCGTTACTCCAAGCAATGCCCTAGCGAGCCATATCGCCCGGGGGGGCCCATTGTGAGGGGATTACCACCCCCGGGGGGACCACCTCCGGTTCCTTGGGCATGCCTCTGCACAGTTGGGCCTCCAGGCCGGTCCCCCACAAACTGGAGCACAAGCTGTACCACAGACCACAGCCTTTATTTCCAACACAGTGCACACAATCACCCATTCCCGCCAACCCACCTCCATCTCCCTGTGTCCTCCCATGACCCCCCGAGCTGCATTGCAGGATGGGGCGGTATAAAAATCTATTAAATAAATAAAAATAAATAAATCATGTCGCCCTCCCCCTCCCCCACCTTCCCCCCATCCCTCCTCGCTTCCTTGGCCATCCCCGTGAGCGCCCGCTGGGGCCCATGGAGCTCTGGGATCTCTCCTCCCCCCCACTGTCCATGTCCCCTGCAGTGTCTTGGGCTGGCTCCTGGCCCAGCAGGGGGGCGGGTGGTGGGGGGGAGAGGGTGCCCCGGGCCCTGGCCATTCCCCGGGGGGCTGCACCCTACTGAGTGCTGGGGGCATCGGGAGGCGCATGCATGGCCCCTGGGGCCATGGGGGTGTCTGGGGTGCCTGGGCTGGGGATGGGGGTGCTGAGGGGCCCAGCATTGGGACCTGGGCAGGCAGGGTGCCCGGGGGTGTACCTGCTAGGACATAGGCACACATCGTGCCGGCGTGCAGGAGCAGAGAGGTCCTGATGTCGTGGGAGTGGTCCATTTTGGCTGAGTGCTCCCGCACCATGGCCTGGATGTCCTAGCTGAGGCCCTCGAGCACCTCCTCCTGCCTTCTGTGCTCCCTGCGCTCCCGCCTCCGCTCCAGGCACACCTCGGCCTGGAGCCTCTTGTCCCTCTCCTCTGCCCTCTCCAGGGACCTCTCGATTGCCGCCTCCATGTGGGCCACGGCCTCGATCATCCGCTCCCCCTGTTCCTCTGCTTTCTGGACGATGTCCTGTGCCTGTTCCTCCCTCTGCCTGTGGACCCATGCCCGGTACTCCCACATGTGCTGCGCTGGGGGCCACAGGCCGTGGAGACGCTGTATGCGGGGGTTGCCCTGTGGGAATGGGAGGGTGGGTCAGCGGCTGCCCCTGTCCCTTGCCCAGGATGGGTCAGGGGCCCCTCGGGCCCCTGGGCCCCACTCCCAGCCCCTCTCCACCCCCTGACCCCATCCCTTCCCATCCCCACTGGCTTCCTGCAGACCCACGCCCTGCACCCCAGGATGCCTTGCCTCCTGGCCCGACTGCCTCACCTGGTTCCAGAACCTGCTGTCTGGGCTCTTCGACAGCTGCCTGCTCTGTCTCCTGGGTCCATTCCCATGTCCTGTGGGCGAGGGAGGGGGATGTGGGGGATAGGGTGGGTGTTTGTGGGGCCTTCCATTGGGCCCCCTCCTGCCTCGCTGGGGGGGCTGGGGCATGGCCTGGGGCACCCCCTGACCCCCCACAATCCCCCCTGGGCCATTCGCCCCTGGTCCTGGTCCCTCCCCTCCCCTGGAGGGTCGCTTACCCTCTGTATCTGTCTCGGAGCCCTCGGAGGCCGGAGCCTTGATGTGGGAGCGCTCCCCCAGGGACCACTGGCTGAGGGTGGTGAGGGTGCTGGCCTTGGACTCTGCTGGGCTGGCCCGGGGTTGGGTGCTCTCGGGGATGCTTCGGGGGGGCCCTTGCTGGTGCCTGTGGTCCCAGGGCCCTCCTCCTGGGGGTCCAGGGCCCTGGAGCTCGTGTCTGGCAGGCGGGCGGCGAGGGGAGGGGTTACCTCGGCCCTTTCCCTGCCCTGGACCACAGCGCTCCCCATGAGTCGTGGGGCGACTATGGACCCCTTCATATGTAGGATGTGGTCCAGGGCATCATAGTAGGGGGTGGTCTGGGCCCCGTGTCTGGACCACCTGTTGTTGTCCCGGATGGCCTTGTACCCCCTCTTGAGTTCCTTGGCCTTGGAGCGGCACTGTGCCACTGTGCACTGATGCCCTGCCGCCTCCATGTCCCGCACTATGTCCGTTTCGCTGGTTGATGGCGAGCTCTAGCTGGTACTCCAGGGTCCCCCAGATGTGGATGAAGTCCCTGGTCTCCTGGAGGCCCCACTGGCCCCCTCGGTGTTACACCTTCTTCCAGCGTCCCCACTGCTGTTCCTCCTCCTGCTCCTGCTCCTCCTCCTCCTCCTCCGGGTGACCCTCCGCCTGTGCAGGGCCGGTATCCTCTGGGGGCTCGTCCGCCCGGGCCGTTTTCTGTCTGTGGGGACAGTAGGAGGGGAGTGGTTGGTTGGGTGCCGGTGGAGCCCCCTCACGGGGCTCCCCTGGCCCCCTTCTCGTTCCCCTGGGCCTGCCCCGCACCCCCGGGGGGGCCCCTGTGGCCCCTGTCCTCCTTCCCTTGGTTCCCCTTACCCGTTTCCTGGGCGGTCCCTCCGGGCCCATTCCGGCTGCTGTCCCCGGGGCGTTGTGTCCCGCGTGCATCTGTGGGTGTTGTCCGTGGACCACCTCCCTGGTCGGCTGCACCCACGTGCCCCCCTCCTCCGCCTGTACCCCCTCCACCTCCATCACTGCCCCTGCCTCCACCTCCTCCTGCACTGCCACTGTCACTTTCTCTCCCTCCGCTCTCTTCCGCCTCCCTCCTCGCTACATCCCGCCATGCTAGCTTGCTGCTGATTAAATCTCCCTCCGGTGGTTGTGTTGTTCCTGGTTGCCCCGCAGGAACGCTGCGTGCCTTGGCCCTGGCTGCGGCTCATTTCCTTTGCTTCCACCCGGGGGTTGGCGTCCAGACGTTACTTTTTGTTGGTTCCCGGTGGGGTTCTATTTGACCACGCTTCCCGGGATATTCCCCCGGCTAGCCCGGGAAGCGTCGTTGAAATTGACCTCATGTGGGTATTGAGCGTGATGAACATCTGGCACACGCCGAACAGACGTTCAGGGCTCTTTGGCCCCGCCGCGGGATTGAGCGTGGTTCACTGTGGTTGAGCGTGATCTCGTAACGTCTGAAAATACCCATTATGTCACCATCCACAACCCAACTACACTCACATGATGGCCTATAGCGTTTTTGCTTTCATTTTTTATTTCCAGTTTAATTTAAAACACATTTTTGGCTGTAACTTTTTTTGTTTTTCATTATATTTGGATGGAACTTATTTATATTTATTTATTTATTTATTTAATAAATGTTTACCCCGCCCCTCCTGTCATGCAACCCAGAATTAGAGGAATTGTACCTCCAATGCAAGGCATTATGTGTACAAAATGTCAAAAAGTTTGAATAAAGGAATCGGATTTTATAAGAATTTAATTATGTTATTTTGCAAAAATCTGCTTATACATTCCTGGCTGTAACTTCTTTGTCTCCCAACTAATGCAGATGAAACTTGGCATGTTTATACTCCTCCATATGTTTACTATCTATTTGAACTCTCAGAAGGATAGGAATAAAGGGTCCTGGTGATATAAATAGGTAACCTATAAATATATGTCTGATGGTAACATCTTTGTAGTCCAACCAGTGTACATGAAAGTTTGCAGAGTTATATCTCACACCATTAGGATTATCTCTGCCAAATATCAGAAATATGTGATAAAGGGTCCCAATTTTATACGCCTGCACAGCATACGAAGAGAATGAGCCTATGCCAGGGATTCTCTTACGTGTCACTGTGGGTAATTTCAGATGTTACAATACCACGGTCAACCACAGTGAACCTCCTGTGGTGGCTGTGGTACCATAATGATGTTCACCATGGTGAACACCCGGCAGGAAACACATTGACCACAGTCCGGAATTGGTGGAAAGTAACGTCTGTTACCTCTGCCAATCCCGGACCATGGTCCGGACCCTGATGTGGGATCGGGCACAGTGGCCAGATTGGCCGCTGCGCCCACCCATCTCCTGGTGGGTGGGTGGGCGGTCAGGGGAGCATGGGGGAGTGGGGCTGTGCAGCCGCACGTTGCACCGCGCAGCCCCACCCCCTCCCCGATCCCCTGTAGGAATCAGCCGGCACGTCTAAAGGACGGCTGGACTGATACCTGTCTGGGATCTGAAATGGATCCTGGTGGGTGGTTGGACATGCCTGGTGCACGTCTGAAATTACCCTTTGATATAGATCTGTTTGTGATGCCAATTGGCCAGCAGAAATGTCAGCCAAATATCCTCATTCTGTATATTTGTATATTTTCTTTCAAGTGGACTGCTATTGGGTTGACATTTGATATGTTTAGATTATTATGTATTTAGATTATGTATTACTGTTTATATTATGTATTTATATTGTATTTCATTTGCAAGTGTAAGCTGCTACGAGACACCTGTGGTGTAGTCTGCGGGGTACAAAATTAAATTCAAACTCAAATTTAAATTCAAATTCAAATTTATTAGGCATGACCAATGGTCATAACAATATGACCAGAAACAATATGTAACAATACATCATAAAATTCAACACAAAATATGAAATACTAAAAATCTCAAATAAGCAAATACCAAAGGACCTACATAAANCCTGTTGTTGTCCCGGATGGCCTTGTACCCCCTCTTGAGTTCCTTGGCCTTGGAGCGGCACTGTGCCACTGTGCACTGATGCCCTGCCGCCTCCATGTCCCGCACTATGTCCGTTTCGCTGGTTGATGGCGAGCTCTAGCTGGTACTCCAGGGTCCCCCAGATGTGGATGAAGTCCCTGGTCTCCTGGAGGCCCCACTGGCCCCCTCGGTGTTACACCTTCTTCCGGCGTCCCCACTGCTGTTCCTCCTCCTGCTCCTGCTCCTCCTCCTCCTCCTCCGGGTGACCCTCCGCCTGTGCAGGGCCGGTATCCTCTGGGGGCTCGTCCGCCCGGGCCGTTTTCTGTCTGTGGGGACAGTAGGAGGGGAGTGGTTGGTTGGGTGCCGGTGGAGCCCCCTCACGGGGCTCCCCTGGCCCCCTTCTCGTTCCCCTGGGCCTGCCCCGCACCCCCGGGGGGGCCCCTGTGGCCCCTGTCCTCCTTCCCTTGGTTCCCCTTACCCGTTTCCTGGGCGGTCCCTCCGGGCCCATTCCGGCTGCTGTCCCCGGGGCGTTGTGTCCCGCGTGCATCTGTGGGTGTTGTCCGTGGACCACCTCCCTGGTCGGCTGCACCCACGTGCCCCCCTCCTCCGCCTGTACCCCCTCCACCTCCATCACTGCCCCTGCCTCCACCTCCTCCTGCACTGCCACTGTCACTTTCTCTCCCTCCGCTCTCTTCCGCCTCCCTCCTCGCTACATCCCGCCATGCTAGCTTGCTGCTGATTAAATCTCCCTCCGGTGGTTGTGTTGTTCCTGGTTGCCCCGCAGGAACGCTGCGTGCCTTGGCCCTGGCTGCGGCTCATTTCCTTTGCTTCCACCCGGGGGTTGGCGTCCAGACGTTACTTTTTGTTGGTTCCCGGTGGGGTTCTATTTGACCACGCTTCCCGGGATATTCCCCCGGCTAGCCCGGGAAGCGTCGTTGAAATTGACCTCATGTGGGTATTGAGCGTGATGAACATCTGGCACACGCCGAACAGACGTTCAGGGCTCTTTGGCCCCGCCGCGGGATTGAGCGTGGTTCACTGTGGTTGAGCGTGATCTCGTAACGTCTGAAAATACCCATTATGTCACCATCCACAACCCAACTACACTCACATGATGGCCTATAGCGTTTTTGCTTTCATTTTTTATTTCCAGTTTAATTTAAAACACATTTTTGGCTGTAACTTTTTTTGTTTTTCATTATATTTGGATGGAACTTATTTATATTTATTTATTTATTTATTTAATAAATGTTTACCCCGCCCCTCCTGTCATGCAACCCAGAATTAGAGGAATTGTACCTCCAATGCAAGGCATTATGTGTACAAAATGTCAAAAAGTTTGAATAAAGGAATCGGATTTTATAAGAATTTAATTATGTTATTTTGCAAAAATCTGCTTATACATTCCTGGCTGTAACTTCTTTGTCTCCCAACTAATGCAGATGAAACTTGGCATGTTTATACTCCTCCATATGTTTACTATCTATTTGAACTCTCAGAAGGATAGGAATAAAGGGTCCTGGTGATATAATTAGGTAACCTATAAATATATGTCTGATGGTAACATCTTTGTAGTCCAACCAGTGTACATGAAAGTTTGCAGAGTTATATCTCACACCATTAGGATTATCTCTGCCAAATATCAGAAATATGTGATAAAGGGTCCCAATTTTATACGCCTGCACAGCATACGAAGAGAATGAGCCTATGCCAGGGATTCTCTTACGTGTCACTGTGGGTAATTTCAGATGTTACAATACCACGGTCAACCACAGTGAACCTCCTGTGGTGGCTGTGGTACCATAATGATGTTCACCATGGTGAACACCCGGCAGGAAACACATTGACCACAGTCCGGAATTGGTGGAAAGTAACGTCTGTTACCTCTGCCAATCCCGGACCATGGTCCGGACCCTGATGTGGGATCGGGCACAGTGGCCAGATTGGCCGCTGCGCCCACCCATCTCCTGGTGGGTGGGTGGGCGGTCAGGGGAGCATGGGGGAGTGGGGCTGTGCAGCCGCACGTTGCACCGCGCAGCCCCACCCCCTCCCCGATCCCCTGTAGGAATCAGCCGGCACGTCTAAAGGACGGCTGGACTGATACCTGTCTGGGATCTGAAATGGATCCTGGTGGGTGGTTGGACATGCCTGGTGCACGTCTGAAATTACCCTTTGATATAGATCTGTTTGTGATGCCAATTGGCCAGCAGAAATGTCAGCCAAATATCCTCATTCTGTATATTTGTATATTTTCTTTCAAGTGGACTGCTATTGGGTTGACATTTGATATGTTTAGATTATTATGTATTTAGATTATGTATTACTGTTTATATTATGTATTTATATTGTATTTCATTTGCAAGTGTAAGCTGCTACGAGACACCTGTGGTGTAGTCTGCGGGGTACAAAATTAAATTCAAACTCAAATTTAAATTCAAATTCAAATTTATTAGGCATGACCAATGGTCATAACAATATGACCAGAAACAATATGTAACAATACATCATAAAATTCAACACAAAATATGAAATACTAAAAATCTCAAATAATCAAATACCAAAGGACCTACATAAAAAGCTGAAATACATACAACTCAAGATATCCCAGAACAGGGAAAAAAGGGAAAAAACCTCCCCTCTCCTCCTCCCTCATTACTTTTGTTTCCTGTTACAGGCTATAAACAAGCCCACTAGGATCAATTGAGATTAGTTACTGTCTTACCATGTATTATATTCTAAATTAACTAAATTGTTAAATATATTGCCCAATGGAACCAGCCACGGGGCCAATAATAAAACCGGCAAGCCTCTTTGCCAAGAGCAACCTTCTCTTAGCCATATTTACAAACACCAAAATGATACCACAATAAAAATCCGGACTAATTGTTGCTTCAGACAGCCTGGAACATTGTATCGATTAACCTCCAACCCCCATCCCTTTGATATTCACAAAAAGGTGGACTCCTAATTCTGGGTAATAATCAATCAACTGCTAGTTTCGCAATAGCTCCATACACTTTCAATGCCAAATTAAAATAAGACTCTCTGAAGTCACATCCTTAACCCTCCACCACAGTCATAATCCCATCTGAAGCCATCCATGTCCCTTATTGGTTGGCTTTGACCACAGCAGTCCAAGGGGATCAAGTCCGGACACTGAGGCCAATAGATCTTTATTTCATCCTCCCATGAAGGCCAGCATCTCTGGTGTTCCATCAGCAAATCCCACATCCTTGGCCCTTGGATTCACTTAAGAAGTCCAGCAGGTAGAAACTCCATAGGGAGGATCCGCCGGGGATTCAAGTCCGGGGATTCAAGTATCATAATAACAAATCCACAAATCAGGGCAGACAGTCAAACATTCAGATCCAGATTCGGATCCAATTCCTGCCCTCAGTACTGTAAAAAGTCCCCTCTCAGAGCTAAAGCCTGGTGTAAAAAATTGGCGGTTGCCACAGTAATCTCAGCAGATAGATCTTCTAGAAAAACTTTCCCAGTTTGCAGTTAGATCTGCCTGGGTGTCTTTACAGAAAGGGAGTCAACCAATAGTCCCATAATCTATCATACAATTTGCAGTCGAATAATATGTGGCCCACCGTCTCCACCCACTCCTGATCGAATGGGCAGAGATGCATACAAAAGGATTCTGCAGAAAAGCGGCCTTCGAGCAGCTTTGATGGCAAAGCATTAAGTCTGGCCAAGAAAAATAGATACCTCAGTCTATGGGAAACCAAGGTTTGAAAGTACACAGCCATAGTTCCCTTATGAGGAGCTAGGGGCAAATAGTTGTTAAGAGATCGAAATTTAGCTACAACAGCTAGATCCTCCTGTCTGTCCACATCCTCCAATCACAACATAATTTTGGACTTAGCTGTGGCAAAAGGCTGATCAATAAAGTAAGCCGCAGAGAAACCCAGATGAAGCAGAAGCTGTGAGGAAAACCTCCTCCAGGGGCTGATATAGGTATCCTGCTGAAAAAATTCTAGCAGGCCTCCTGGGGAGGGCCTCTCAGTCTTGAGCCACAAGAGCAAAATTTGTTTCCGTATCAAACATTTTGTTGACAATTGGCCCAATTCCAATCTGAGGGCCACCACAGGAATGCAATTAATAGCTTTGAGCAAAGACCAGAAAATTTTTGCCTGAACTACCCCAAGTTTGGATTCCAGGGAGAAGGCCCAGAGTGCAGCCCCATAAAATAACTGACCCAGCACCTTAGAGTTGAATACCCTAACTGCAGGAAGAAAAGCTCCTTTCTTACATCTGTAGAAAAAACGGAGGATAGCAGCTGAGGGGCCCTTAGATCTTGACAAAGCAAACTGCAAGTGAGGGTTCCAACCCCCTTTAGAGCAAAAGATCAAACCCAGGTATTTATACTTAGTGACTTGTTCAACCAGATGGTCCTCATTAAACCACCGAAATTTCGGAGAGGCTTTTGCAAAAACCACTACCTTTGATTTATCATGATTAATCAACAGATGATTGCGTCCGCAGTACGTGGCCAAAGGCTCCAGCTGCCTCTTTAGCCCCACCCTGGTTTGAGACAGCAATACCACATCATCGGCATATAGCATACAACCTATATGGCGTGAGGCCAATTTAGGTGGGAAAAATCTTGGTGCGGCCATTATGTGGATAAGATCATTTATAAATATATTAAATAAAGAGGGGACCAAAACACAGCCCTGTCTAACCCCAGATGTTGAATAAATTTCAGATGTCAGGTAACCAGAGTTGTTAAATCTAATGGCCATCTGGGTATTGGAATACAAAGCTTTGATCAAAAAGAGCAGCCGGCAATCAATGTGCGCCCTTTCTAGCTTTCCCCATAATAAGCTTCTGTCAATCTAATCGAAGGCAGATCGTAAATCTATAAATGCCACAAATAGTTTTTGATTCTGTTGAATATACTTATTAATTAGATGGTTCAATACCAGGCAATGTTCAATAGTCGATCGGCCGGGTCGAAATCCAGCTTGCTCAGGGTGTAGAATTCGCTGAGATACCATCCAATTATTAAGTCCTACAAATAAATATTTGGCGTATAGTTTGCTGACCACAGATAATAAGCTGATAGGGCAGTAATTTCCTGGATTGCCCCATCCCCTTTTTTGAAAATCGGGATAATTACTGCCTTCTCCCAACCTGCCAGTATCATCCTGGTATTATTAATTGCATTAAATAAAGCCACCAGAATTGGAACCCACCAATCCTTGAAGTTCTTAATGAAGTCCAAGGAAACCAAATCACGTCTAGGTGCCTTCTTGTTCCTACCCGAGTCCATGAAGGCCACAACCTCCTCTGGAGAAAGTAAGGGCCACTCCTCCTCTCCCATAACAACATTGGCCAAAGAAGAGGACCCCTTCTCCAAAAGGAGAGAAGCAGTAGAGAAGAGTTTGGCAAAATAAACCTCTCATGTCTTGGGAGGAATTGGAAAAGCCGTCCAGCCCATTTCTGCCCTGATTGATCCATTTAGTATTTTCCAAAAGGAAGCTGAGTCACCAGAATCTGCAGCAAGCAACAACTTATCCCACCTAGATCTTTCAAATTCCTGTTGCTTGAAATAAAGAAGCTTTTTATATTGATGTTTAAGTTCATAAAAACATTTAGGAGGTACAAAGTGACCCTGGGCTCTAGCCTCCTTAAACAGATTGTGTAATTCCTTCTTTAGGGTCCTACATTTGTCATCATACCAGGGCCTAGATTTACAATTCAGTCGGGCTGGGTGAACTACCGGGGGGTTACCCTCCAACCAGGGCTGGAAGAATTGAATAATTTGCTCTAACAGTCCCACCACTGAATCCAAAGGATCTGGCGTTAGTATTCGTGTTCTCAGTTCCAGGCATTGAGGTGATTTTAAGAGTATGTCCAATTGCTGGATAAGGGCCTCATTCCAAAGTTTCCTGGCATAAACATCACAAGGATGCAAATCACTAATCTGAGAAAACCTCTGCATTAGCCCCTGCTTACAGGACAGGGGTAGCCCACTCGACCAAAATGAAAGAGAGAGGGGCAAATGATCGCTATCTAATAGGGGTTTTACTGAAAAATCCAAGATGGAAGGAAGAAGGTTGTAAAAGACCACCACATAGTCAGAAACACCAATCCCTTGGTGACCAATAAAGGTGAACGAGCCTGGTTGATCACTAGGAACAGACCCATTCAGCACCTGTAAATTAAGGCTCGACAGTAATTTGGCCAATCAGACCCCGTTCTCATTGATGTGCATGTCTAGAGAGGATCTAATTCCGACAGCACAGGGGGGACTACAATAGGGTTTAAGAAACTCATCGCTGGCCCCCAGCCGGGCGTTAAAATCACCCACCATAATAAAGGTCGTCCTAGGATATTCAAGAAGGAGATTCCCTATATGTCCTTCTAATTGGGCCCATACTGTCATACTAAATGGGCCAGCGTTGGCAAGGGGGGTATAGACCAGATGGTGATAAACACAAGATCCTGGAGTTTAAAAGTCACTCCATCAGCAATAGGTGGAAGCTCTAATGTCTCTATTGTTGTCACACTGAGTTCCTCAGCTATAAGACAAGCCACTCCCCCACAAAGAAGGCCCCTAGCTTTGTTTGCATGAGCAGGAAGGTGATAAGTGAGGAAGCCTCCTAACACCGGGGGTTCCCTCATCCAGGTTTCCTGCAAAAGAATTATATGAAATTTGGTCAGGAAAGATATAAAAGAATTGTCCACACTGGCTCCTCCATCCTGCAACATTCCAGGAGCAAAGATTAAGGGTAAAATCTCCTGCCACAGCCGGGGCATACTGCCAGCAGCTCGGTCCCACAGACCCACCCTCCAGGGGTTCCCCTGAGCGAATAACAGAGGGACTCCCCCCCCCCTTCCTGTCGCTGAGGCATATCGGTCCCTCAAGGGAGGTCGGTACCTGTAGGCAGCTGTAAGGTACTAAGATGTCCCTCCGATGCAGTTACAATAACAGGGTCTACACGAAGCTCAGCACTCACCAAAGGTGATCCCACCAAAAAAGAGATCAAATTGGAGTTTGAGTTTAAGTTACCCTCCATCCCCCGAACAGTTCCATCTGCCCCAGTGTTCTCCATGGCCTCCCCACTCCCCCTCTGGTGCGTTTTGCCGCTCCCCCTTCTAGCATAAAGCAGTCAGATAACAAATGCTCCTTTTATAAGTTTGCTGCCAAGAAGGGTCTCCAACCTCAGCGTGTAAGGAATCTTAGACGAAGGAGGTTTATTCAGTCTTCAGCTTCTAGCCCGGTGGCCCAGTGGCTTCTGGACCCTGCTATGCCCCCTGATACTCCTCCAGATGCTTCTCAACCCTGGGCTTACCTTCCCAAATTTAAACTGAAATGAAATTGAATGAAAAATTCTGTGCTGTGACCATCTCAACTTCTCTCTCCCACTTGTTACTGGAAAGTTAGAAGTATCTGTTTAGGAAAGTGCCAATAGAGATTCTCTTGTGTCCTCTGTCACAGTGCTGCAGGATGTGATTGCGATGATAATTGGCCAGCCTGGATATGTAAACCATGTGTATCTGGATTTCTAGGATGCTTTCCACAAAGTCCCAGTTATGTCCCTTCTATGCCTGCCACTGTTCTCATCTCGAAGCCACCACTGTTTGGTCCTGTAAAGCTGGAAGCATGTAGTAATTGACCAGTGAATGTGTCTGTCAGTCTGGTGGGTTGTTTCCCATCTAGGGATGGGTGAACGTGGTTCAGAAGTTCCGAGTTCGGACTGAACTCGGTCTGTTCGGTCTACCAAACTGAACTTCCGAACTGAACTTGAATTTCAAACCAAACTGAACCGAATTTCCAATCTCTGTTCTCTTCATTCATCCCTAGAGGCAACACACACCAAAAAACCTGGTTTTGAATGGCTGAACTTGGTTTGGAAGTTTGGAATTCGACCTAATTTGGTCTGTTCAGTTGACCGAACCAACTTCTGAACCGAACTCGAATTTCAAACTGAACCAAACCGAATTTCCGAACTCGAATTTCAAACCAAACCGAACCAAACCAAATTTCCGAACTCCGTTCTGTTCGCCCATACCTATCCCCATCCTCCCTCCTACAGCCTCCCTCCCCCTGCCAAGCCAAGTGCCTGCCTCTGACTGGCACTGCATGTGCTGCTATTTATCTGAATAATGGTCTTCAAGTGGACAACTGCAATTGCTTATAAAATTGAATCCCTTTATCAAATTGTCCTGTAGTTTGGAAGAGATATCAGGAAAGGTGTGGGACATATTACTGCCAAACGTTGTGTAAACAGGATGGAATGTACAAATGTTACAGATGGAAATGCATTTTTAAATTAATGGCTTATAACATCAGAACCCTTTATCCAATCTTTCTGATATTTGTCAGGTTTGGTAATCTTGGGGAGAGACATAATATTTCCAGGATTCATGCAAATTGGATGGAAGATAAAGTAATTTTAGCCAGGAATGTGTGTGCAGATTTTCTTAAAATCACAACATTCAATTGCTTATAAATCTGTTACCTTTATCTAATCTTTTCAAAATTCATTACATATAGTGCCCTCTGTTGGGGGTACAATATTACTAAGTTTCATCAGACTTGAGTAAGAAAAAAAAGTTATATCCGGAAATACTTTTTTCATTTTTCCCCCATTATTTTGAAAAGAAAGAAGTGTTTTCATTTTTGTTTTTATTATTATTTTGCATTTTCAATATTACAATAACAAAAAAGAAATAATGAAAACACTCCTATGAACTTGGCAGTTTCAGCAATGATGCAGTTTCAACCAGGAATTTTGTGCATGTCAATTTCATCGGTGGGGAGTTTTGCTTTGCAGGGGGAATGCTGTTTCATCAGTTTCTCCAGCAAGGAGCTTAATCTAGTCAGTTTCACCAGCAGAGAAAATTGTCTTGTAGCAGGGAGCTCTGGGGATTCAACTATTTATGCTGCCTCATGATGAGTTTCCCCTGTTCGACAGAGCCCATAGGGTGTTCATGCTTTTCCACCTTCAGATGACATTGTACCATGGGACTTATTTCTCCCGTGGTTAATATAATATGTAGAGTGACTCACTGGAGTTAAAACTAACACTTTAAAGTACAATGAATGGGGGACAAACCAGAAAGCCCTGAGTTGTGATCAAATCCCCATTGCCATGGGACAGAGCTCATGAGATAAACTTTGTCCATTTCACACCCTCAAAAAGAAAAAAGCTAATTCAATTCAGTTCAGGTTAGAGTTCTGAGCAGCTGAGCCAAGGGATCAGGGCATCGTAGTTCTTTTAGTTGAACGGAACTTCTTCATCCTTACCATAAGGAATGCAAGTGTCAAACATATTCACTATTGCTTCAGTCTTATATATTGACTTCTATAACAGAAGTCTATATATAATAATATAGACTGTGATAGTGGATTTCTCATAAGGTAACTGGAATTAACTTCAAAACAGAGCAGGATCATATTTTGTTGTATTTGTTTTTGGTTTGTTTGTTTTTAAATTGCGGAAGCAAAGTGGTTCAAATTATATCTTTTATTGGACCAACTTCTGTTGGTAGAAATAAGCAAGCTTTGGGGTCACACAGGTCCTTTCCTCAGACATGTAATGTAGCCAGTCAAAATGATACAAACTAAGCAAATACAGGGCAGTATATAAAGAGGCAGGAAAGGGTGGGGTTAGATAAGACAAGGTGACTAGTATGGGCAGAAGGGTTATTTGATAACCCCTGTGTAGCCTGAAAGCAGTGTGTGGTCCTGGGTGATTTTTTCATCATCTCCCTGGGGTCTCACATGTGGGGTCCCACAAGGTTCCATCTTGTCCCCTCTCTTGATCAATGTGTATATACAGCCTTTGGGGGAGGTTGTCGGGGAGTCTGGCATATGCTGATGACACCCAGCTATATCTCTCATTTTATTTATTTATTTATTTATTTATAAAAGTATTTAGAAACCCGCCCCTCCTGCCATAGGCAGCTTGCGGCGGCTCACAACAATATGAATTCATAGGTAAGATCATACAACAATAAAACATATTATCACCCCCCCATCCCTCTCCTCCCCCCTCCCCCCATCTCCTCTGCCAAACACCTGGCGGAGCAGCCAGGTCTTACAAATTTTATGAAAGGGGGAAGGTCCGGGGCCAGACGCACCCCCCACTGGAAGGGAGCTCCATAGCCTTGGTGTGGCCACAGAGAACGCCCTCCCCTGTGTTGCCCCCTGGAAGACTCAGAGGACCACAAGAAGGGCACCCCCTGATGACTGCAGGGGCCATTCCAGTACCCGTGGGGGTGAGGCGGTCTCACAGATAGGCAGGGCCCAGACCGTTTAGGGCTTTAAAGGTTAAAACCAGCACCTGAATCGGGCTTGGAAGACTATCAGCAGCCAGTACAGAGAACGGATCACTGGTGTGATGTGCTCCCGGTGGCCCAGTTCCACCAAAAGACGGGCTGACGCATTCTGCACCAGCTGCAGGGCCGTCACCATGGGCAGCCCCACATAGAGTGCGTTACCATAGTCTAGTCTACAGGTGATGAAAGCATGGATGATGGTGGCCAGGTCGGAGCCCAAAACATATTTCCCTGGGGTCCTGCAGGGTTCCATCTTGTCCCCTCTTGATCAATGTGTATATGCAGCCTTTGGGGGAGGTTGTCTGGGAGCTGTGCCCACTACTGTGGGGATAGGGGGCTGTATGTATTAGAGGAGCTGGCTGCCACTCTGCTCTCCCCTCCCCCCGCCCAGGTAACAACTGCCAGGGCGGGGCCCTGTGGGAAGCTGCAAGCTGTGTCGCTGCTGTGGGGATAGGGGCTGTGTGTATTGGAGGAGCTGGCTGCCACTCTGCTCTCCCCTCCCCCAGTAACAACTGCCAGGGTGCCAGCCCAAAGGGTGTCGGCCATTAGCTGGGCCGTTCGCTGGACCGTGGTCCCCCTCCCCCCCCCCCCCCGGTTTTCTTC
>QEPC01004630.1:6982598-6994350 GCA_003113815.1 Sphenodon punctatus | reverse complement strand
GGTGTGGGGGGGGGGGTAGAGTTTGGGAGGAAGGGTGAGGGAGGGTATGATTTGTTTTCAAATTTGTTGATTTATTTTTAAATGTTTTATTGTTAATTTTTTTTGTGTTGTTTGCCACCTGAACTGCCTTTGGGGTGGGTGGGCTATACGTTTTAAATAAATAAATAAATATTGCCTAATCCAATGTACCAGATGTAATTGGTGAAAGGCACCTCTCACCACAGACTCCACCTGGGTATCCAGGCGGAGCTGCACATCAAGGAGCACCCCCAGACTCCGTACCTGGGGAACCAATGGAGGACACACCCCATCAATGATGGGTGCCGTTAACTCCATCGCCTTCCCCACAAGCATCGCCTCTGTCTTGTTGAGATTCAGCTTCAGTCGATTAGCCTTCATCCAATCCCCCACAGCCATCAGACATCGAGTAAGCACGGAGACTGCAGGGTCTGGGTCAGTTGAAAAGGAGAGGTATAGCTGATTGTTATCAGCATATTGGTGACACCATACGCCAAACCTCCTGATCACCTTACTGAGAGGCTGCATATATACATTGAACAAGAGGGGGGATAACACTGAATCCTGTGGGACACCACACGTGAGGTCTCGGTATGATGAAAAACAGTCCCCGAGTACCACTCATTGGGTTCTTCCAGTCAGGAACAAACGGAACCATTCGAGAACAGTCCCACCCACCCCTGCACATTCCGCAGGTGCGCCACCAACATCTTGTGATCAACCATATCAAAGGCAGCTGACAGATCTAATAGGACCAACAAGGTCGAGCAGCCCTGGTTAATTTCTAGACGCAGATCGTCCACCAAGGTCACAAGCGCAGTCTCCGTGTCATAACCCGGACAAAATCCCAACTGTGAGGGATCAAGAAAACTGACGCAGTCAAGATGCCCCTGCAACTGCTGAGCCACCACCTGCTCAATAACCTTCCCTCGAAAGGGAAGGTTAGAGACAGGTCAATAGCTCGCAAGGGAGTCAACATCAAGCAATGGTTTCTTGAGCAGAGGCCACACCACTGCCTCTTTGAGACAGCCTGGTACCCTGCCCTCCCGGCTTTTCATCAGCAGTCTCGGTGTTTACCCAGTGTTTGGCAGCTGTGGGGGATTGGATGAGGGTGAGCCGCCTGAAGTTAAATCCTGACAAGACTGAGGTGATGGTTGTGGGGAAAGCCGAGGGAGTGGTGTCCATCATTGATGGTGTCCATCCTCCCCTGGTATCTCAGGCTCAGAGTTTGGGGGTGCTCCTGGATCTGCAGCTCTGCCTGGATGTCCAGCTGGTGGCTGTGGTGAAGAGTTACATCTGATACATTGGCTTAGGTCATATGTCTTAGACTCTGATCTGGCCACAAACGTCCATGCTTTTATTATCTGGAGACTGGACTACTGTAATGCACTCTACGTAGGGCTACCCTTGGTGCTGGTTCAGAGACTGAAGCTGGTGCAGAATGTGGCGGATCGTCTCCTAACAGGAACGGGCCAATGCGAGCACATTACACCAGTGCTTTGTTCTCTGCACTGGCTCCCGATAGTCTTCCAGGCCCAATTCAAGGAGTTGGTGTTGACCAAATGGTCTGGGCCCCACCTACCTGCAGGACCACCTCATCCTCTGGGTCCTGGATTGGCCCCTGTGATCATCCAGGGGCACACTACTTGAGGTCCCTTGGGTTTCGACCTTGAGGAGGGCATTCTCTGTGACTGCACCATGGCTGTGGAACTCCCTCCCATTGGAGGTCTGTTTGACCACTGACCTCCCTTCTTTCTGTAGACAATGTAAGACCTGGCTGTTCCGCCACGCCTTTCCTGAGGGAAATGGGGTGAGTGGGGCAGGTTAGGGAGGGGTAGGGGGTTGAACTGTTTTTTATTCCATTTTAATTGTATTGGATGTTGTTTGTTTTAATCTGTTTTTAACATGTTGTTAGCCACCTTGAGATGCTTTTAGCAAGGGGGTGCGGCATACAAATTTTATTATAAATAAATAAATACATTTCCACCAACAGCAGTTGGTCCAGTAAAAGATATCATTCGAACCACTGGATCCTTGTGGTCCCTTCCTACTCTTTAGTTCTAGGATTCAATGACCTTCTAAGTGGATTGGAAATTGCATGTTTTAGCTTATGTTTTTGCTCACTACAGAAACATTGTTTTTGAAAAACTGTACAAGTTAAGTTAGCAGTATCTCTTAAAGTAACAAAACAGAATTTGTTGCTGTTAGGAAACATCATCATCAGATCCCTTATCCTGAGCCCAAATATGAGACCAACGTTATCATAGACTTTGGCCCTTTTCACATGAGATCCCCCCTCCCCCACCAACGGAGATCTGCTGTGTGGGTATTGGGGGGGCTGCCCATGTGACCACTGCAGCTGGTGGGGGCGGTGCATGCATGCTCCCATGCTCCACCCATCTCCTTCCACTTCCATCCATCACCCACGCATGGAGCAACCCATGACAATGGCGGTTGCTCCATGCATGGAGATGGGTGTGCTCCTGTGTAATGGCTGCCCCCACACCACAGCACACTCCCACCCCCTCCGCGGCCCATGTGAAAAGGGCCTTTATCTGTGCACGTTTAGCGCTCCACATAAGAGTTTAAAGTGAGAGTGTAGTGTGGAGGAACTAGGTTACCCCAAGTATAGCAGCATATGAACTGCCCTAATTCTGCACTGCTAACACCCTAAAGCCTACTAGTAACAAGTAACAAGCATTGTTGCATATATATGCTGCTGGTTTATCTTCTAAGAAAGATGTGTCCCTTTAAACTTTCCTTTGTCAAAAAGGAGAAGCATGGTTTTATTTGACTTAAATTTTTAAATGGTTTAAAAACACCCTACATGATTAGAGCTTTTTATTTGGCTCTTGGTTTTATTTATGCTGGTATCTCCACTGTTCAGTAAATAACCAATTCTAACTGTTTTTCTTATTTTTATTTATAAATTCCATTTCCATAGAGCAATAAAACACTCCAATCCACTGAATTTATGGATTATCATATTTCTGAAGTGGCTGAAGTCACTTGGCCTTCAGCCTCGTGTCTTATAACACCACCCAAGGCATCCTATAATTGCCTAAATGCAATGGTCTGTCGTGTCTCATTGCTCAATTAAATGCTAGTGCTAGGAGGTCACTAAACAACAGTGATGAATACCATTCAGTGCTGCATTATCACCTGGGAATTAGGTGCAGTGTTTCAGTTCACCTGGAAGTTCTATCGGGAACTGATGTACAAACCTATCAAGTATGCTAAACCCAAACCAAGTCTGTACAGGGGCCACTACTTAGTGCTCTTTAATTTTTTGTGTATTGGAATTAAAACTATATTATTGTAGGAATCTGAGCTAGTAGAACATTTTGTTGCCAGAGATGTTCTTTTCATCCCCTTCATTGGAATCCTTGTTGTTGTTTTTTCTTTTTAAACACTCTTTAAATACTCTCTCTGAACTATAGTTAATTGAAGAATAAAAAGTTATTTTCTTGGCCTTTGGCTCACTGCCTACCTCTTTAGTTCTCAGGTACCTTTCTGGATTTTCCCTTATTCATCTCTCAAGGTTGCATAGGCAATTATGATACATTAGTAAGATATTTCAAACTTAAATATAGACTGTTTAGAATTTCCTTTCCATTCATGGATCTATTGCCCTTTCTGCTCTCTTTCTATGATAAAGCTCAGTTAAAAGCAGAAGCAGTCTATGTTTATTCACTTTTGTTTGTATTCTCTGGCTTCCACTTTGAACACCATTCTTGGTTCATTACAATACTATTTTTAAGGTCATGTTATTGGATAAAACTACTGTGCATACATTTAAATGGAAAATATAACACAGAACGGTCACAGTAAAGTTGAATTTGAAAGAGTTGATCTGCTTGTTGCTCACAACACAAGGAGCTAAAACAGTGCCCTACTGCTAATACTGCTTTACACCAAACAAGAAAGTTGGGTTTGTTCCCCAACAGTTGTTGTCCAAACGGACAGAGGCTGTAAGCTTATCTCTGAGATGGAAGGAAGAAGTAGGAGTGTTTCATGTTGTTCAAAACTCCAGACTTCTCAACTAGGGATGTGCGAACAGAACCAAGTTCGGAAATTCGGTTTGGTTCGGTTCGAAAATCGAGTTCAGTTTGAAAGTTTGGTTGGGTCGAGCGAACTATTTGAGTTTGGTTGAATTCTGAACTTCCAAACCAAGTTTGTACATTCAAAATGGGATTTGGGGCCTTCTGAACTGGTTCAGATTCGACCAAACAGATCGGTCGAATTCGAGTTCGGTTTGAAAGTTCAGTTTGGTCGACCGAACTATTTGAGTTCAGTCCGAACTCCGAACTTCCGAACCGCGTTCGCACATCCCTGTTCTTAACAGACCAAGTGAATCTGGGTGAGGAAGTCACTGGGTACTTTTAGACAGACGACAACCTTGGCTCTGCTCCTCCTCACACCTGGGTTGCCCACCCATCTAAAGGCAGGCCATCAGATGTGCAGGCGGAGCAGAGGCAGAGCAAGTAGTGCCCCACTTGTGGTGCTCCAGAACCTCCCAGAGCACCACCAGTGGAGTGGGCTGCCCAAACCTGGGGCACCAGTCAGAGGCAGATCTCGGTGGACAGTCACTGTAGTGCCACTCTTGGCCAGGGGGTTATTTGGTTTGTTTGTTTGTTTGTTTGCATTTATATGCCACCCCCTCCTGCACAAGCATCTCAGGGTGACTAACAACATTTTAAAACGCATAAAATTTTAAAATTCAGCATTTACAGGTAACCCCACTATTTATTTATTTATTTATGTTTGCTTGAGCAGTACCATAGAGCTGTGGGCAGTAGTCTAGAACACCAGGTGATCTGTCTGAGGCTCTATGGTATGGGGGAGGGGGCTACATGCAGGAGGATCATGGGCCATGGCAGCTGCCTGGTCCATGTAAACCCAGCACAGATGGGGCTGCATGTGAGGGACGTAGGGCTGGCCACCCCCGGAGCAGGCCTGGGGGTGGGCAGCCCCATGTCTGTCTAAAGACACCCATCTGTCTGCTCCCCAAGCATAGGTGGTGCAGGGCTCTGTGATTCATGGAAGACCTGCATCAGCTGAAGCAGGTGGGGAGGCAGTTAGAGAAATGGTGGCACTATACTCATACTGAAGCTGACTCATTGTGGCATAGAGCTGCGTTAAAAGCGTATGCCGTGGTTATGCAGGCAGTGAAGAGGAGATCCTTGACTACCATTATATCATCCGCAAAGTCTCGTCCAGTGGAGTTTTTCAGGGTGGTGAAGGGGCTGGTCACATCCTTAGTTTTGTCCTCACAACAGTCAATAAACATGTCACAACAGGCACTGGAAGATTACAGTTCCAGGGATGATGGGAGCGGGAGCAGCCACCACTTTCAGCCGGCGGGGTCTATCCCTGCCCCAAGCACTAGCAGTAGCAGCACCAGCAGCAGGTTGAGCAGCAGCAGCACCCCTATTGCGAGCAGCAGCAGCAGCTCATATGTGCAGGGCACTCTGCGTGTATGGGCCCATGCACAGCAGGGCAGGCAGCGTGGCTGAGGGTAGTGGTGGAGGTGGTGCGCAAGGACAGTTATGTGAGAGAGTATGACAGTGCCTCAGCAACACTGGAGAGCTGCCTGGAGGAGGAGCCGTGCATAGAACCCAGCAGCGATCCTTTGGCCTACTGGGCCAGCAAGACCAACGTGTGGCCAACCCTGTCCAAAGTGACCAAGGGTCTGTTGTCCTGCCCACCAATGAGTGTCCCCAGCGAGCGAGTGTTCTCCATGGCGGGGGACATTTGCTCTTCGCACCGCCTGAGACTGGGGGCCAAGTTGGTGGAGCAGTTGCTGTTCATTAAGGTGAACCTTCCGCTGCTGGGATGCTGCCCCTGGACATGGATTGATGGTGCAGTGGCACACGCCATCCCATGCCAGGGGCAGTCTTGGGACAGGGCTCTTCCTCAATCTGGGTTGCTGCTGCTGAGGTGCTGTCCCTCCCTCCCAATGCCCAGCGCCCGCCCTGCCTTTCTCTCCCTCTGACTAGACGGCCTCAGCTGGCCTGTCTGACTGACCTCATGATGCAGGGTGGCATTGGCAAGCTGTAAGCCTTCCAGACAGCCTCTATCTAGATGATCTCAGCCCGCCTATCTGACTGGCTCTCTCGCGTGCAGCACAGTCTTCACTGGCCTATCTGAGTGCCCTGACAAGGTCCCAGCCTGCCTTCCCTACTGCCTCTCATGCCACGCTGCCTGTCTGCCCACCCGCCCAGGTGGTCAAGATCAAAGCCTGTCTCAGTCTGCCTTCCATTGCTCATGCCACGCTGCCCGTCTGCTGCTGCTGCTGCCTCTGCTGTACCATGGGTTTTGCTACCGGGCAATCCAATGTTTGCCACTGCTTCACCAATGCCCGGCAGCCTGCAATGCCCAGCCAAATAGGGGTGCCAGGCCAGCTACCAAGCCCCAAGCCTTCTGAGCCTCTGCTGATGCCGCTGGGTCTCAGGCAACCAGCTATGGCACCTCGGGCACCCCCAGAGGCCAAACGCTGAACCTGCCTGCCCGGGCAAGCTAGGGTGCCAAGTGCCAATCCTTCCCGGTCTCTGCTGCTGGTGCTTCTGGGTCTCCAATGGTCAGCCCTGGTGCAGTGGGCACCCCCAGGGGCCAAGCACTGAGCCTGCCTGCCCGGGCAAGCCGGGGTGCCAAGCTCCAAGCCTTCCTGGTCTCTGCTGCTGCTCCGGGATGTGAGGGCCACAGCTTGCAAACTGGATCCTTGCCTATCCTGACTGGTGAAAGCCAG
This sequence comes from Sphenodon punctatus, assembly GCA_003113815.1. Taxonomy (NCBI): domain Eukaryota; kingdom Metazoa; phylum Chordata; class Lepidosauria; order Sphenodontia; family Sphenodontidae; genus Sphenodon; species Sphenodon punctatus. The sequence goes on along the minus strand of QEPC01004630.1, from coordinate 6,987,584 downwards.
CTTGAAGACATTGGGGCCATTGCTGGTTGAAGTTNAGTGGGCACCCCCAGGGGCCAAGCACTGAGCCTGCCTGCCCGGGCAAGCCGGGGTGCCAAGCTCCAAGCCTTCCTGGTCTCTGCTGCTGCTCCTAACATGCCACCACAGGGCCCCCCTGGGGGTCTCTGGAGCGCCCCAAGCCTCCCAGTGGCACCGAACTGCACTGAATGTTTGGGGGGGTCCAAATCCCACCAGACTGAACCCACAAACCCTGCTAAGTTTTTAGTCCAAATGGCCGAACATTCGAACTCCATCCTGTTCTCACATCCCTAGACAAAACAGCTCATATCCGCCACAACTTTGATGCTGTATTTGATGTGGTAGGTGTACCTGAAGTTATGGATGTTCCGTCTAGTCCAGTTTTGTGGGATCAGTTTCAGCAGGTATCACCCACTGATGCGGTGGAGGTGCTCGGGGATGTGAGGGCCACAGCTTGCAAACTGGATCCTTGCCTATCCTGACTGGTGAAAGCCAGCTTGAAGACATTGGGGCCATTGCTGGTTGAAGTTGTCAGTGTCTCCCTTTTGGAGGACAATATTGTGGGGCTGCCTGAAGGAGGCCGTGATAAGACCTTTGCTCAAGAAGCCATCTCTTGACATTGACTCACTTGTCAGTTACTGGCCAGTCTCTAACTTTCCCTTTTTAGGGAAGGTTATTAAATGGGTGGTGGTCCAGCAGCTCCAGGGGCATCTGGACCACATTGGCTTTCTGGATCCCTCACAGTCGAGCTTTCATCCAGGATATGGCACTGTGACGGTGTCTGTAGCCTTGGTTGACAATCTGAGCTCAGAGTTGGATCAAGATCGGTTCACTCTTTTGATTTTGTTAGATCTGTCAGCAGCCGCTGACATGGCTGACCATGAGACATTGGTGACTCACCGATAGGACTGTACTGGGGTGGGCAGAACTGTTCTTGAATGGGTCCACTCTTTCCTAGCTGGAAGAACCAGTGTGTGGTGCTGGGGGGTTTTGCATCATCCCCCCCGCCCTCCCCCGATCTCACGTGTGGCATTCCACAGGGATCTATTTTGTCCCCTCTCCTGTTCAACATGTACATGCACCATTTAGGCAAGATTGTGAGAGGGATTGAAGTTGGGTGCCATCAATATGCTGATGACACCCAGTTCTACCTCTCGTTTTCCATCAACCCAGGCCCTACAGTCTCACTGTTTACCCAATGCCTGGCTACAGTGGGGGATTGGATGAGGATGAGTCATCTGAAGCTGAATCCCGACAACACAGAGGTGATGTTGGTGGGAAGGGGAAAGGGAGTGGAGGTCCCCATTAATTATGGGGTGCATCCCTCCTTGGTTCCTCAGGTTCAGAGTCTGAGAGGGCTCCTTGATTCACAGCCCTGCCTGGATGCCCAGGTGGCAGCCATGGTGAGGAGTGCTTTTCATAAGTTACAGCTGGTTCATCATCTTTGGCCTTATATCTCAGTCTCCAATCTGGCCACCATCATCCATGCACTCATCACTTTGAGATTAGACTACTGCAACACACTCTACATGGGGCTACCCTTGGTGACGACCCAGAGACTGCAGCTGATGCAGAATGCAGTGACCTGCCTCCTGACGAGGACGGGCTGGCATGAGCACATAACCCAGCTGGGGAGTTCCATGGGGAGCTGATGTATTCACCTATCAGATATGGTAAACCCAAACCAAGTCTGTTCAGGGGACACAGCTTATTGGTCTTTAATTTTTTGTGTATTGGAATTAAAACCCCTATATTGTTATAGGAATCTAAGCAAGTAGAACATTTTGTTGCCAGAGATATTCTTTTCATCCCCTTCATTGGAATCTTGGTCACTGCACTGGCTGCCTATAGTCTATGCCCGATTCAAGGTATTGGTTATTACTTTTAAAGCTTTATACGGCCTGAACCCCATGTACCTGTGGGACTGCCTCATCCCTTATGTTCTGGATTGACCTCTGTGGTGGGCCGGGGATTCCCTCTTGGAGATCCCACAGGTATCCCAGGTGGTGACTTTCGAAGGGGTGTTCTCAGTGGCCGCACCTCGGCTGTGGAACACCCTCCCAGTGGAGGTTTGTCTTTCTCCGGATCTCCCCTCCTTCCACAGACAATGTAAAACCTGGCTGTTTCATCAGGCATTCGGTGAGGGAGACGGGTAGAGGGTGGTGTGTGTGTGGTTTCTTTGCTTTCTGAAGAGGGCAGTATTAGGTTATTCAGGCCTTATTTACTTTATACATGTGTTTTAGAAATTTTAATGTTGTTTATTGTATTTTTATATTTTTATATTTTGTTTTTTCTGTTTACCGTACGCTGCCCCGAACTGCCCTTGGGCAGCAGGGGATGGGTTACAAATTGTGAAAATAAATAAATAAATAAATAAATAAATATGACTCATGAACATTTTTCTTCTTCAGACAAGTGCTTTGATAAGAACAGGCACGTTAATAGTCAGATGGTGACAAGTTGTGGCCCAGGAAATGCATACACCTTTCAGGCAGCACAAATGCAGCTGTTCTAGGCCTTGCACTGCTTTAATTAATGGTCTTACTTCATTGCACCTGAGACTCAGCAGCTGAATTGTCAAACCACCTCAGCGTGTCAGCAGCCAGGACTACAGAGCAGTGTCTCTGCCAGCCAATCACAAAGCAGGAGAGGTGGGGAGAGGTGAGCCTCTGCCTGATAGATGCTTCAAATGGTGGATACACAATGTGTGTGTGTGACTTGGGGTTTTTCCTGGCCCATATGAAGATTTTAGTATGTGGTTTTTGGGGTTGGAAACTTTGAGTAGATGAAGTATGAAAAATTAGGAGACCCTATGGCTCTTTCAAAGAGAGAAATTCCTTTCATGGAAGAACAGTGAATTCAGGAGAAAATTCTGGGTTAGGAAGTCACTGGCTCATGTGATCTATTGTTTTGTGTTGGCCTTTATGCCTAAGGAAAGTAACTTTAACATTACCAGTCTTATTTGATAGTACTTTACTCTAATTTGGAGCAGGTGGAAATGACTGTGTAAGATGTCAGAAGAACTGAGTGCATAATGTGAAAATACAAGAAGCTGATTGGAGCCTACTGGTAGATTCGTGGAATCTAGAGGTTTGGGGGTTAATAACAGAGACATTGTCCCAGTGTAGGTACCAGTAACAGGGTGCAGAACTGGACCCTGCTGGGTTTGGCACACTGGGAATTAAGTTAACACCTAGGCACCTCCATAGCTGAAGCTACTGAGGGCTTGGCTGGCCTATATAATCATTTCTGACTCATTAAAGCTACTTAAAGAAGTGCTGAAGTTCTTCCCTGTGCTGGCAACAAGTCTCAGGAAGAACCGGCCTGGGACCATTAGGCTTTTTGTAACCAAGGACTCTGCTTTTGTATTTTAATTTGTTTCTTTTACTTTTGTGTTATTTTGTACTGGTTAAAAAAATTCCCATGGGAAGGAAATCCCCAATGAGCAGTATCTCTGGCCACTTTCAGACCTTCTCTCCCTGCACACATTCTGGCTGCAGGGGGAAATGCGTAGCCAGGATATGCGCGGGGAGCAGCTGGTCTGAAAGCCTCCCTCCCCCGTGCGGCTTTGCTGGCAGAGACGCGCAGGGATGCAGAGTTCAATTTCCTGCTCTGCATCCCTGCGCATCTCTGCTGGCAAAGTCGCTTGGGGGGGTTTTCAGACCAGCCCATTCCCACACATATCCTGGCTGCCCATCCCCTCCCCCTGCAGCCAGAATATGCATGTGGGGGGGGGGCATGTCTAAAAGTGGCCTTTGTGGGATGTCTTCCTGAAGCGAGTGGAACAGCATACTAGCCCATAGTACCACAAGCCATATTTGTTTGTTTGTTTGTTTACAATTTTACCCCACCCTTTCCAATAAGGCTGAGGGCAGCTTACAAAACACATAAAAACATGTAAAAGCAACTAACCCTCCCACACCCACCAACCCTCTCCCTAACCTCTCCACCCAATTCCACCCAACCCTATCCCTTCCTCCCAAATGCCTGGTCAATCAAAAAAGTCTTACACCTCTTCCAAAAAATGAGCAGGCTCAGTTTTAGATGAGCCGCCAAGGACAGGGCATTCCATAATTGTGGGGCAACTAAATAAGACCCTTTTCACATGAGACACCCCCTCCCCCATGTCTATGCAGATCCGGTGCGTGGACATGGGGAAGGGAACATATGTGATTCCCATGGCCAGTGGGGAGGGCGGAGGTGCGTGCTCCCACACTCCACCCATCTCCACCCACTTCCACCCATCAGCCACGGCTGACAACAGTTGTTCCATGCGTGGAGATGGGTGTGCTCCAGTGTAATGGTCAACCCCTCCACTGTCCCCACACCACAGTCCATGTGAAAAGGGCCTAAGTGGGTGGTGCCTGAAAATGCTGATCTTTAACACATTGACTTTAATAGAATTTGAATTTTCAGAATTTCTGAAGGTTAAATACCTAGGTATAGATTTGGGTTCCTACCTTTAGGCACTCTGGAACATTTATAACTTGGAACGAAATTTTCCTGGGGGAAAGAAGTGCACATGGTGAATGCAGTTCGGTAATTTGGAGTTCGGCCCGAACTCATCCTGTTTGGACGACCGAACTCGAACACAAACACGAACGCAAACATACCGAACAAACCGAACACCGAACGGCAAAATTGCCGAACAGTTCGGTCAGTTCGGAAAGCGTTCAGGTGAGTTCAGGTGGCAAAAAAAGGTTCACTGGAAGGTCAAACATGACAGGGGGGTGTCAGTCACTGAGGAGCAGACTTCCAGGCACCAGGGTGGAGAGACTTGCAAGAAACGAAACTAATTACCTGCCTCCCCCCTTCCCAACACCTTCTGAGATAGTCACTGTTCCTGAACAGCAGGCGTTGAGTAGGATTTTTAGATTGCTTTAAGTTTCATTTCAGTTTTGTACTGAAATGAAACTTAAACCATAAACTGAAACCTTGTGTTATGCACTGTACAGACTCATTGAGTATGTA
>QEPC01004630.1:6962281-6982399 GCA_003113815.1 Sphenodon punctatus | reverse complement strand
ATAGATAGATAGATAGCGTTAGTGATTTAGTTTTAGTGTTTGTAGGAGTAGGTCTGTGTACTTATTAGATAATCCATTTAGTTCATCACATTTAGAATAGTTAATAGCAGTTAGATTTAGTGTAGATAGATATATATAATATTAGATTTTTTTTTAAAAACCAACCCCATACAAAAACAAAAAAACCAAATAAAAAACAAAAGAAAACCATATAAAACCCAATAAAAAAAACAAAAAACCATATAAAAACAAAAAAACACCCATAACAACATTTCCCGAATGGCCGAACGGAACAGCCTGTTCAGACGACCAAACCGAACGGACGAACCCGAACCCGGAGAACTAGCCAAACGGACGAACCGAACTGTTGAACAAAATGGACGAACCGGACGCAGCTGAACCGAACGGCCGAACCCAAACCGCGATCTGTTTGCCCATCCCTAGTGAACATAAGGAAAGGCTGTTTGTCTCCTTTTGGGAGATTCCGCCTTTCAAGCAAATGAGGAGGTAAAAGTACTAAAAAATAGTGAAGCAAATAGCAGACAGGTGATTTATGAAAGCTTACCTGCACAGCTCGCCCACTGCACATGAATCCATACACCTCCTGGGACTCTTACAAAAAGACTGGCATGAAAAATTGACAATGTGATAGTCTATATGGACAGACATCTAGGGTGAGACCATCAAACACATTTTCCTTTCCACTGGCTTTGCGGTTTAAATCCATGTCTCCAAATCAAAAGTTCAGTAATCCACTGTGGCTTCTATCTCCCTTCATGTTTAAATTTGCATGACTTTTTTCCTCCCACACTGGTGTTTAAATAAATCTTCAGTTTGAGTTGTGACTCATCAAACATTAGCAGGGTAATTTGGGATATAGTCCATTAGCCATGTGTGTCAGAATGTCTTTGGCCTCTTAAGCCTTTTATTTTTTGTTGGCCTTCAGAAGCTTTTATAGAGAAAGTAAAAAGAAGAAAGAGTCCTGAACCCTGCATTTATTGCTGGCTCCAAAGCTTGTAAGTGCAATATCTCTATAATAACTAAGCTACAGAGAATAGATTGGGGTGAAGCTCTGGGAAAGGGAAGCAATATGGAAGGGGTTTGCTACTTTCACTTCTCTATGCTGCTGGCCACCTCCAACACTTGCTTGGGACATGTGCACTCAGCAGTAGTTCTGAGTGGTAGGATGGCCCTGGGAAACCAATGAAAAACTGAAGCAAGTATCAAGGGGGGGGGGAGAATGGCTAAACCCATCACATTTCTGGTACTCGGTTCAACCCACCACCTTCAGGTACTAATCAGTACCAGTCTAATACCCAATGGGTTACCTGATGTCCTGACTACTGACTTCCGGTACTGATTTTCAAAGCTCTCATTCCTGTTTTTTTAGTTCCCATCCCTTTTTTCACTATACTTATTTACCAATCCGTAGCTAGTAAATTGATACCAATAATTACTAATTTTTTTCTGGTAATCAGGCACCTCATCCGTAATTGGGCAGCCTGCCAGGTACCCAAAAGAGTGCTTGAAATGGAGGATATTGCCCACAAATAATAAATTTGGTACCAATTTCAGCTCTAGGCCAGTGGCTCTCCACACACTCGGATGCTTCAGTTTAGTTATGTCCTCCCCCTCCTTGGCTGGGACTAAGAAAGAAGAAAATGGAGGGAGGCAGGCAGCAGCAACCTGCCCCAGCAGCAACACTACAACTGCCACCCCGTTAGCTCTGTCCCAGGACATGGTCTGCTGCCTTCTTCCCCAGCCAAAAAGCAGTGCATCCCGACTGCTCCATTTCAGCGCTACCGTTGGTCTGGAGATTCTCTTCCTGTTCTGGTCTCTGCTACATGGAGGAGACACTGTCGATTCAAATAATTAGTAGGATCCGAATATTGGAAGCCTATATTCAGGATGTAGTTGTGCTATAATTATCTGTATGCTTACCTACATGTAACGGAACAGAAGAAGAGGGGCAGTGTCATTTCTCAAAGATCAGTCACTGAATGTAGATAGGTGAAAATAAAACTGTTAATGACAGCAGGCAAGGCTAAACCATTTTGTCCCTGACATTGTTGCACCCACTTGCAATAAGCCTGAGTTGTTTTCGCACAGAATATATCAGAGGTGAATACGGTTGGTAATTCCTGAAAACCCAGGTACGCAAAAAGAGGTTTCATTTTCTCCTTTTCCACCTGAATTTTCACTGTCTCCCTGCTCTCTTCTGTTTCAGTAAAAAACAGTTTTTTAAAGTAAAAAAAAACACCCTGTTTTTTAAAGAAAAACAACAACAAAACAAAACAACAACCTTTGGGGGGGCGTACCGCAGACTTTTTTCAAACAAAAGATAAGGGCAAATTCTGCACCATATCAAGTGAAGGGGGGTGGGAAATCTAACCACTGTCTGGAGGCATTTTTCCCTGCTAAGAGTATCACCTTTTTACAGTAGAACCAAGCCTTATGTTAAATCAAAAATCCTAAAATTCTTTATATCAATAGCTATGGAAATGAGCTCACTTATCCTAACTCTTTCATTTTGTGCCAAAGCCTTGTCATCATGGAATTGGGTTTGGCTTCTATACTAGTGGTTCTTAACTCAGGGTTATTGACTGAAAATTGGGTCACTGGATTGTATCTAAAGGGTCATAGATAAAGATGCACTAGTGCTGTATATTAAGTGTGATCCTCACTCCATTGAAATGGGATCACTTGTGTCTGATCCCATGGCCCACTGACTCCATGCACACATGCGCAGAAACCACACACATCTCTATTGACAGCACATTACGCCGCATGGTTCCTGTGCGCCCTTGCGCATGTGTGCAGGTGCACGCAAGATCCACAGGCCATGGGATCGGGCTCACCGACTTCAGTGAGGAGTCAGGATTGCATTCCTATAGGTGCTGGTTTGCAACAGCCCATCAGGGTCTACGAATGAATCCTGGGTCCTAAAAAGTTGAGAACCTCTCATTCATAAAAACATTACGGGGCATTATTGGCAACTGACCAGATGATTATAGACTGCATGTAATTAGCCCATCCTTTTACTTATTTGGCAGAGGTTCATTTGACCGGGGGCTTACCTCCTTCAGGCATCAGTGTAAGACTTGGCTGTTCCGCTGGGCGCTTGGTGAGAGAAATGGGTAGGGAGAGGGATGGGATAGGTTGGGGGGGAGGGGTTGGAATTGATGATTTTATTTTTTGTTTTAAAATTATATGTATATTTTTATTTTATGCTTTTATATTGTACGGTGCCCCGAGATGCCTTTGGCAGGAGGGGGCGGGATAAGAATGTTTTATTATTAATAATCATAATAATAAATAATTTGCAAAAATAAATGTTCATGTCCATGCAACTTGTGTTTTCTTTGAAACGGAAGTAGAATTATAAGTGGGTGTCAGGGGGGAGAGTTTTTTTATTTAATTGCCATAAGAACAAATAAAATTTGGAATTGATTAGCCTTGTTTAAAAACTGGACATTTTAAGACTTGGCAGACAAAATTTAGGAACTTTTATTATAGTGCAAGTATGTAGCACAGTAGATCATTGCCCTTTAGTATACACAGGTAATGTCCATTGGCCTTTAATGGGAATTGTACACATAAATCAAAGGAGAGAATAACCCATTATGATGTTTATTACAAGGCCAAAGACATCCTAAATTAATTTGGTACTAGTAGCTGTAAAGTAAACATAAACAATTTTCAGGAAAACCTTTTACTAGATTTAGTTTAAATTGTGCTGAGATATATATATATATATATATATATACAATCACTTTAATATGGTAATGTTAATATGATAATATGTATTAATAACTTCTTTGTGTAGTATTTGGCTGCTTCTTGCAATTATATATATTTTTAAAATCCACAGACCCAAAGAAGGGGAATTCTTCTAACAATGTTTTACTTGGTACACATAATACTTGGAACCAGTAGCTAAATCACTATTATTTCAGATTTCCTTATACTCACTTATCTTCTCATATCCCCCTTCTCCCCTTGTGACTAGGCAAAGCACATATACCTTCGACTTCTCAACTTCTTGAGTGTATCTATGGCCCTTTTCACATGAGAGGGCCCCCCTTGCCCACAAGGGTGACTGGGTGGGCAAGGGGGGGCATCTGTGTGACCACCAGTGTGAGTGGGTGATGGTGCGTGAGCACTCCCACCCTCCACCCACCTCCACCAACCCGCCATGCATGGAGACATTGGAGAAAACGGAGGTGCCTCCATGCGTGGAGATGGGTGGAGGTGGGTGGGCGTGCATGTAACGGGCTGCCCACCCACCGCACACCCACCGCAGCCTCCACCCATCCCCCCTGCACCACTGGCCCTTTTGAAAAGGGACTATGACATGCTGGAGCTGCTCTGGAGCTAAGTTGTAGGATGAGCAGTCCCCCAAACCACACCCCACATGCTTTCAGTACTTGTTTATTCCCATCTCAAAGTATTCCACCACTGCAGTCTCTAGGAAGCTAGTTAGGAGGAAACTAAAAGAAATAGTTACAAGGACTAAATGACTGCAAGAGGTGTGGAGACTGTTTAAAACACATGGAAGCCCAGATGAAATGTATTCCACAATTTTAAAAAGGTAGCAAGAGGACCAAATGTCTGCCAGTGTGGCTAAAAGGTGAGATGAATAGAAAAACTATTAGAGCCAAAAAAAATATGGCTCCTTCATTTCCTTTAAAAATGAAAAATGAGTCCTAATGAGGAAAATAGGAAAGAGCATAATCACTGGTAAATTAGATGTAAAGCGTTAATAAGGCAGGCCAAGAGAGAATTTGAAGAGATACTTGCTAAAGAGGCAAAAATTAATAATAAAAACTTTTTCAAGTACATCAGAAGCAAGAAGCCTGCTAGAGAGTCAGTTGGGCTATTAGATGACCAGGAGGTAAAAAGGGGCACTCAGAAAGGATAAGGCCATTGCAGAAAAGCTGAATGAATTCTTTGCTTCAGTCTTCACTGCTGAGGATGTTGAGGAAATACATGGGACTGGGACTGTTCTCTGTAAGTGATTAATTGGAAGAACTGTCACAGATAAACGTGACTCTGGAACTGGTTCTAGAGAAAATTGACAAGCTAAATAGTAACAAATCACCAGGACCAGATGGTATTCACCCCAGAGTTCTGAAGGAACTCAAATATGAAATTGCTGACTTACTATTATTATTATTATTATTAACAAACATTTATATAGCGCCAGCAGTGTACATGGCACTTTACAAAGTAATAAAATAGACACGGTCCCTGCCCCTAGGGCTTACAATCTGAGCAACAGGAGCTGGGGGAGAGACGTAGGAAGGGGAACAGAGGGAGAGACAAAGGGTCTAACATTCATGAAGATGCGAGGTCTCAAGTGCACGTACTTGGCTTGGTTACGATGAGAATGACAGCAGGCAGGTCCATGTGGCAAGGATAAGGGTAAACAGATCGTAGGTATAGGAATAGTGGCTCAGCAGGATAAAGAGTCAGACAGAGCAGAGCGGAAGAGGTGAGTTCCTACTACAAGAGGTTACAAATTACTACTGGTAATTTGTAACCTATCGCTAAAATCTGCCACTGTACCTGAGGACTGGAGGGTAGCGAATGTAACACCGATATTAAAAAAGGGCTCCAGATGCGATCAGGAAACTACAGACTGTGCTGGTCAAAATGGTGGAAACAATGATTAAGAACAGAACTACTGTGCATATTGATAAACATAGCTTAATGGGGAAGAGTCAACATGGATTTACCTAAAGGAAGTCATGCCTCACTAATCTATTGGAATTTTATGAGAGTGTAAATAAGCATGCAGATAGGGGTGAGCCAGTCAATATAGTGTATCTGTTTTTTTCAGAAAAAAATTGATAAGGTCTGTCATGAGAGACTCTTGAAGAAATTAAAAAGTCCTGGGATAGGAGGCAGTGTCCTGTGGAGGATTGGTAAAAGGTTAATGGACAGGAAACAAAGAGTAGGACTAAATGGTCAATATTCACAATGGAGAGAAGCAAATAGTGGCGTGCCCCAGGGATCTGTACTGGGACCAGTGTTGTTTAATGTATTAATGAATCATCTGGAAAATGGAGTAAGAAGTGAGTTGATCAAATTTGCAAATGACACAAAGTTATTCAAGATAGTTAAGACACAAGCAGACTGTGAAGAATTGTAGGACAATCTTACGAGACTGGGTGACTGGACATCTAAATGGCAGATGAAATTTAATGTGGAGAAGTGCAAAGTAATGCACATAGGGAAAAACAATCCAAACTTTATGTACACAATGCCTGGTTCTAAATTAGGAGTTACCCCTTGGGAAAAGGACCTTGGAGTCTGAAATCCTCAGTTCAGTGTGCGGTGCCTTTATATAAATCTATGGTGCAACTGCATCTTGAGTATTGTGTGCAGTTCTGGTTGCCCCATCTCAAAAAAAATATAGTAGAAATATAAAAAGTACAGAGAAGGGCAACAAAAGTGATCAAGGGTATGGAACGGCTTCCGTATGAAGAGAGGCTAGCTAGGCTAAGGCTCTTCATCTTGGTGAAGAGACGACTGAGAGGGGATATGATAGAAGTTTATAAAATCATGAGTGGTAGGAACACGTAAATATGGAACGGTTATTTACCTTCTCAAATAGAACTAGAGGACACTTGCATGAAATTAACAGGTAGCAGATTTAAGACAAATAAAAGAAAGTATTTTTTTCACTCAGTACACAATTAAGTTGTGGAGTTTGTTGCCAGAAGATGTGGTCAAGGTCAGTAGTATAGCTGGGTTTAAAAAAGGAATGGACAAGCTTCTGGTGGATCGACCCATTAGCAGCTATTAGCTGGGTAGGTTTGACGGAATGTAGCCTTATGTACAACATCTTTCAGCTAGGATTGCAGCCTCTCTCCAAGCTAACAGTCACTTGCAAGCCTGGGCTTCTTACCAAGTCTGCTTGCCAGCAAATTCTAGAGCTACTGGTAGCGGCACTTTCCCTTCCTGCCTGAGGAACCCATGAGATGAGCTTCAGTGCTCTGAGGCAGCTCCAGTCCTTACTTGAGCTTTACTTCTCCTTGGTGGTCTATGCTGTGGACTTTCCAGCTCAGCTTTCTAACTTCTGAGGCTTGGTGTTGCTTGCAGAGCCACGGCCAGCTGGAACCATTCAGTCAATGCCCAATTGGCTTCCCAGCCGCTTGGTCTATTAAAGGACTAGATATGAGTCCGAGGGAGCCCAGCTCACTTCCTTGGGGAAGTACCCCTGCAGAGACATACCGCAGGCCAAGGAGCTGATCCTGCAAGGACTTTCTGTGACCTGTACAGTATCCCTGTCTCTCCTTATGTGCATTTCCCCACTGTCTCATTCCCCTTTGTTCAGTATAAGGGACTTGAGCAGGAAATTGTATAATAAATTATGATTCTTCAGTGCCAGACACATTGCTGGCATAATATGAATAATAATAATTAATAAATAATTAAGAACAATAATGATAAGGGCACAGTTAACTAAACTACTTTATTGGCCCATTTCTATAGAATTTTAAAAATAATATGTTTGCCTTACCACTAAACAGTGGAAAACTGAACTGACAAATTCAGTTGGAAGTGGGTGTTTATTGTAAGTCCAATTATGTGCTGAAGTGCATTGTTGCTTATTTATTTGCTCTGTTACATGCATATTGTAAAGATGGGCCTATGGGGAGCTGGGTGTGCTCTGCGCATCAGGGTATGGTAAAATGGAATGAAAAGATCAGGGAGAGCAGGAGAATGCTGCCCTGCATTTATAAGAGCTGTAGAGTGCAACAATCAAGTTACTGTTTCTAATAAATCACCAAGGAAACCACACAGCTAAGGTGTCTCTTTAGCATGCTGAAGATTGCACTTTGGCTCCTATCTCCAAAGACAAGACAATTTTCTACCCAAACTTCAGTCCTTTTAAATATCTGTTCTCTTAAGAGTAAGGGAGGAAGGAAGCAAGGACAAAGGGGGTATTTACTGATTGTTATTCTGATTAATTTTCAAAGCAGTCTCTGGGAGGGAAAAGTTTCCCCACTCCTGATCAGGTCTGTGGCAAAGCAGGATTTCGTCCACCTCCACCTACCCCAGACGAGAAGAAAGAATGCAGGCTGTCATCCACCAGAAAAAAAGAAATTCCCTTAAGTGCAGGTAAACAAGGTATTCACAATGCCTACAATTCTCATTTTTAATGGGAACCCTAATAAGACTATACTTATAGTAGTGAGGGACGGGCCACTTAGGATTACATGAATTTAGTCCACTTGTTGATCCCTATCTTCTATTTCATTCTTTTTTTGGGAAGCCATTAGTTACTATAGTGATGGATGCCTGATAAGAACCTGAGTCGATTTCTCTGGCAGGAAACTATGTACCACCGGTTGGCACTTTATGCTGTGTCCTGTAAATGCATGCATATTATTTGTTTTAAGCCATAATTTCTCTGCCTCATCTCTTCTATCTGTATTGATCCCCCCCAATTGTGTCCCCCAACATTTTTTGTTTATTTCCAGCTCTGGATAAATTTATTTTTTGTTGGCACAGATCCTTGTGCCTTACACCGTAGTAAACATTGTTGAGGTGATATTAGTAATTGTTTTCTTTCATTTGTGCTAAATCTTTGGACTGGAGGCAATTCTTCTCTGAGGTGCAGAATGACTGATTGCTTGATCACTGCCTCCTCCATTTTCAGGAAGCCACCCTGTTAAGAAAATTGAGATTCCTGATGTACTGAAACCAAAAAGTGGGACCAACTGATTTTGTCAGGTTCTCCCAAGAACTGTGTGGTAAAAGGACGCTGAGCCATCAGAGGTTAGATCATACAAGGGTTAGATTATTCTATTGAGATGAAGGTCACTATCCACAAACCACTTACTCTGGAATAGCCTCATGAACCCCAAGGTTACTCTGGAATAAGTGGTTTGTGGGTTGCAGTCTGTAGCTTCTGGAATGTGGTGTTTTCTGCACACCCGGCTTCTGGAGTTAAATCCCCCTGATTCTCACCAATCGAGTTCAAGGACATGTCCAAAGACAGTTTGGCAACCACCCTCTTTCTTCCCTTGATTTTTGAATACCCCCATTAGAAAAATCACCAGGAATACCTCAAGAGATCTGCAGTAGTGTCATAACATGTGGATGTCTATTGGAAGAGGGAAGATGGAGAGAAAGAAAATATGAAAAAGCATAATTAGCAGGGAAATTAACTTAATGCCGAGAGGCAACAGGTGCTACTGAGTAGCCTGGCAATTGGTTCATTTTATATATTCTCTTTGGTTTGGTTTTTTTTCCTTTCTTAACTGACAGTAGAGGGCTAATGACAGAAATCAGTTTAACCTTTGTCTTCTGCCGTGAATTAAATGTTTTTCATGTCTTGGGGTAGATTTTTACCCCAGTCCTTTGACACTTAAATGACTTGACTGTGTAAGCTAAATGTGTAACACTAAATGTGATGGAGTAGTTTTCTACCCCAGGCTGGGGTATAAATTACCCCATGGGAAAATTAATTGGGGTATGTATTTTACCCCCGGGTCTTTTTGGTTACATATAAAAAATGGTTAATGGCAACCAGCTTTTCTTTGGAGATATTGTGTAGCTGTGTGCAGGTGACAATGAGTGAAAACATATGGGACGCTGGCCCAGTTAGGCAGTCATGGCTGTCCATCATGGCAGGGGGGACGGGCAGGGTGACATAGGGAATTTGGCTGAGTGGCCGCACATCCCTCCCCCTCCAGGGGAACCTCTTCCCTCCAGGGTGGAACAGACATGAAACAGTGACGTCTGTTAACACCCAATGTCCTAAAAGGGCAAAGTTGGAGACAGAGCCACTAACCTGCACATTTTTGCAAGAGATGGGAACCTGGGGTAGAAATCCACCCCAACACAGAAGACAAGGGTTAAAAGCTTGAGGTTATCCCAGGAATAAAAATAAACAGCCACGTGACTGAGTGACTGCTCACAGGAGCAATTGGAACAACTTGAAAGCTTCTCGTTCATGACCAGTTTAACCACAGACAACCTGGGGGCACCATTAGGCCTGCACTTGTCACATTGTGAAGTCTTCTGGATGCTTGTCTGAGTTGGGTAGCGCACTCTAAAACTCTTTTGATGTTTCCTGCTGCATTGTGTGATTAGATGTAAGGAATTGCTTAACTGAGTCAAACCAATGTTCCATCTTAGCCCAGTATTGTCACAACCTGACATGGCAGCGGAGTTTCAAATCCAGCTCTGCAGAAGAGGCTTCACCTACACATGCTACCTGAGACCCTCCAGGATCTTCAGCAGATGCCTCACCCAGACGTGCTACCAGAGATCCTGAATCAGAGATGCCAAGAATTGAACTTGGGACCTTACACGTGCGCTTTACCACCTGAGCCACAGCCCACCCCAAGTTTTTGCTTTGGTACTGAAGTGTAATGCTTTGACACTCGAGAGTGAGAATACTATGCAGTCCTGTGTGCAAGGTATGTCCTTCACCCTTATTCCCATTATCAGAATGCGTCTGATGTTATTAGTTTCACTTGGATCAAACTCCAAAGAAATATTAAGGAGGGGACAGATGTTTTCAGTCTAGCCAGATATCTTCTTCTGCTTCCAGCTCACTAAAAATCACCCACATATTTGGGAAGACTTATTGGACATTTTTACACACACATTAAAGTTCCGGATTTTTCAGTCTTCTGGGTTTCCAACTCCACAAGTAAGTTCCAGATTCATTTTTCACACACACACTGCCCCCAGGCAGTTCCTGGTTGCATTCTTCACACAAACACTGCCCTGAGGCAGCCTAAAGTAGCCACAGCTGTAGATGTGACAGGCTGCCATGGAAACCAAGTGACCACAGCTGCCTGGAGCAAAGCAGTTTACCAGGAGAACTTTTTACACACAAAAGTAAAGATCCGGATGTTTAGAGCTGGGTGAGTGATTTAGACACACAGAAAGTTCAGGATGTTAACAGCAAACATCCAGGAGAAATGTGCATGTAAAAACACCCATTGACAGTAACAGTGCCATATGAAAATACTTTAGTGATGCAGTTTTAACACAAAAACTATTGTTTTTAAGCTTTAACCAAAGGATATTGGTTTTAAGGGTTCTTTAACACTATTAAAGAAATTGGTGTCCAAACACTATAGTCCACACCCCAAGTATTTAATTCTTTTCAGGTTGCCCTTTATTTGGTGTGTAATAATTTAAGAACTGTTGAAACTTTTACATTATCCCAATAATGTGTCAGTTAGGAAGGCTTTTCCTCTAGATTACAAAGATTTGTCTGAGGTGGCCACTGCTTTGTTAAGGCTGTTTTGTGGTCATCTTCATAATTAATGGAAAAATCATTAGCAATTCAGTCTTTATTAACCCCTGTAGCTGCAGGGGCCCATTTCATCTTAATTGCATTCATTTGGCTCTGGCAGTATTATACAGCATAATCACTAATAAATGATCTTTTAATTTGTACCAATCAACGGGGCTTGCTTTCATGCCAATATTCCTGTTTCTGTGATGTTGACCTGTCTTGATTTTTTGATCATTTGGTCTTAAGATGATTTACTGGGAAATCAATATCAATACCAGATCTGCCGTATATTCATACATCTGTGGTTAGGTTCAATTTGAGTGAATTTTGATTGGAATAAGTACCGCTTGATTATCCTTTCAGATTTTATAGAATAATCAGCTTGGGAAATTTAGTCTCTGTTCTTATTCAAAAGGAAATAATTAGAAACTGTAGGAAAACTACAGACATGGGATAGCAGTAGGGGTAACATTTCAGATCCCACTAATTAACCAACTTTGTCTGTAATCTCCTAAAGGCCTTCACCAATTGAGTAATATGCTATTACCCATTAGCAGGGCCAATGAGGGCTTTGGCTACACTTGTTAATAGGAAAATCCGAGACAGTTTCTCTCATTATCCTCCTGTCAGCACTGTCTCTGCAGTGTAAAATGGCCATCATTGTTCTGTTGGTCAGCTAACCAGAAACCAAGCTACTGTAAAGAAATAATCTATAGCTAATTGAAAATGAATGAAACATCACCTTTCCACCCAGTCACTTCTCCTTATTTGAGGAAAATATAATGCCCATAAGAAAGAGGGAAGGCAGAGTTCACTCTTTTTAATTAACACTCCCCTCCTGAAGCAAAATTACTGATTTAGCTACATTTAAAAAAAGCCCTTGAAGATATCATCTTCTTGAGAAATATAATGTAGCAATCACCCTCTGAGGTAAATCTGTTGTTATTAGTGAATACTGTAGTACTATGGATTTGCCACCTTCGGCTGCATAGTAAAGGCTGGGTTCAATTTTGCACTTAAAGCAGTGATTCAGACTCTTGAAAATATATAGCATACCCTCCACCAAATCATGGTACTTACTCTTTGAGAACTGAATGAATTTTCTGAATGCTTGCCAGTAAATCAGTTAATTAGAGATAAAAATTAATTTTAAAACGCATCCTTTAAGAAATATAGCACACAGTGCCAGATTCATTTTTTTGCCTTAGGAATGGAATAAGGCAGACGCTTCAAACAGTTCAATTTAACATGTAGACTGGCCACCTCTGGAGTTTTGATCCACCATCTCTGGGCTCCAGGGGAAGCCCTAATTTCTCTGGATTAGCCAGGGCCAGTAACAATGAAAAAATGAGGCTTCCACCAGCAGCAACTCTGCCCTCCCCTCCCCCCCCCTCTTTTCTGACATTTATTTATTTTATTTATTTATTTCAACACATTTATATCCCGCCCCTCCTGCAACGCAGCCCGGGGCGGCTTACAACATAAAACAATTAAAACAATAAAATTCTTTAATATTCAATAAAACAATCAAATATTCCATATAAATATTAACAGGGCTTAGACAAAAAAAAGGGTAGGGGATTAAAAGAAACCCTCCCCCAAAGGCCTGGGCAAACAGCCAGGTCTTACAGTTCCGCCGAAATGTCAAAAGGCTTGGGGCCAGGCGAGCTTCCTCCGGAAGGGAGTTCCACAGCCGCGGCCCTACCACCGAGAATGCTCGCTCCATCGTGGCCCCCCGCTTAACACGGGGGACCTCCAGGAGGGCACCCCCGGCAGACCGCAGGAGCCGTTCCGGGGCGCGAAGGGCGAGGCGGTCCCTAAGGTAAGAGGGGCCAAGGCCGTATAGGGCTTTATAGATCATCACTAGGACCTTGAACTTGGCCCGGCACACTATCGGCAGCCAGTGCAGCGCTCGGAGCACCGGTGTAATGTGCTCCCGGCGACCCGTCCCCGTAAGAAGACGAGCCGCCGCATTCTGCACCAGCTGCAGCCTCCGGGCCAAGAACAAGGGAAGCCCCACGTAGAGCGCGTTGCAGTAGTCGAGCCTCGAGGTGACAAAGGCATGGATGAGGGAGGCCAGGTCCGGGCCAGAGACGTACGGACGCAGCCTACGCACCAGATAAAGCTGGCGGAAGGCAGCCTTAGCGACTGCCTCCACCTGCCGCTCCAGACGCAGGTCTGCGTCCAATACCACCCCCAGACTCCGGACCTGCTGAGCTACAGGAGGGCGAACCCCCCCAACCAGGGGGGCCACCACCCCCTTCGCCCTGTTGCTTTGGATTATCATGATGTACCAGAGAGGCAGAGTTAAAGGCGCTTACATCCACTCTGCCATGCCCATTTTCTGGTTAGGCCACACCCCCTTTCAAGTGTTGTGAGATTACAACCCCCTGTAGACAGATTACCTCACAAAGGGGTGAGAGAGCCTTTACCCTGCCCACATTTTTGCATGGCTCTGCCCCACTAGGTGAAAGCCCGGTGGGAGCTAAGAACAAGGTCCTGTGCATAAGCTATAATGGAAGAAAAATAATGAAGTAACTTGTTGCAACTAATCTTCTTAATTGAAAGTTTCTCCTTCAGCAAGTGATGAGGAATAATGGTCACAAAATTCCACAAAAAGTTGTCATCTTTCAAAATGGCTGCTGACCCTTATTCTTCCAGATAGGTCTAAGGCCCAAAATGTCTAAGCAAAAATGCTCACTTTTCAGTCAACCAGCAACTATTCAGCTCTGTTTCTCATGGCTACTGTTCCAGAATATTCCAGCCAAATGCACCTACAGTTTTTTGTTAAGCATGTTCTCTCATTCCTCCTCGAAAATATACAGCAGACTTCCAGAACATATGGAGGGGAAGGGAGACATGACCCCTTCTCCGTGCATCAACTGCAATGTCCTCACGATGGAAGGCGCTGCACACATATGACTATGACTATGCCACCTTGAGGACTTCCTTTGCTTTCATTATGTTGCAAAAAAGAGTTGTCTGCTGTTGCAGCAGATGGTCAGTAGGGAGCACCAAACCAGCAGCACAGAGAAGCAGTTTCAGTTTTCAGCTTCTACAGACTCACCTGGACCAAAGGAAGAGGGGATGGGAGGCTGCAGGGGCTCAGGAGAGAAGAACATAACCTGCCCATAAATGTGTTTGTGGAAGGGTGGAGCTATGGCTGTGTGTATGTGGGGAAAACTTGACTTCTATGACTGTAGTGAGGGGGAGTCTGTGTGTGTGTCTCCTGACTGCTGTAGGTCAGGAGGCACAGAGCCCTCGCAGTTGCTTTTGCTAAAGATGGCATCGTGATGCACTAAAAAGGTAGGTGCTAGAATATTTTACAATATTTGACCATCATCAAACAGTAGGCAGTTAGCTGGTTAGCTGATAGACATTATTTGACCAGTTAATTGACCAGGTTGCCAAGCTTCCCACTTTTACTGAGCGCCCAGGTAGCAAACATGCCTTCTCCCTACCTCCAAAAATCTGGTATGAAAAATGACAGCAGACATACATTTCTTTTTCTGAAATATTTATTTTACTATAAACTACTCATTGGGTGAAATCTCCTTGAGAAATTCCAGACTTGGTGGAGGGGGAAACTGGCTGTTGTTCCTGACTCCAATGAAGTAAATAGCTCTGCTCACATGATTTTACTGAGTGAGAATTGGAGTATTGGGCGATGGGAGTAGTGGATGCAGGTGAATGTGGATGTGCTCAGGGGAATGTGGAGCATAGAGTGGAGAAGTAAACTAGGGTGTATATTCCAGCTCCTTTGGAGGTTCAGGGGACTTGTAAACCCAGTTTATGATCAGTGACTTCTGGCTCTTTTCTTGATGCTGCAGAGTGGCATAAATCAGACAAAGTAGAGCACTGAGTCTGACGCTAAAAAAAATTCAGTAGATAATTTCAATAACTTTTTATCTTCAAATTATAAGAAATTTTATATTGGAAAAACATTATTATTTGTTTTATTGTTTAATATTCATTCATGATTTTTACAATCTTTTTAAAAAAGGAAAACAGACAAAACCTGTGTTAAAATGGAGGTAAGCTTGAGAGTATGTATAGATAAATGATGTAGTTACACCCAAAACAGGATATTCAAAGTTGAGGTTAGACTTAAAATCTAGACATGCCAATGTATGGCAATGCAGAATTACAGAGAACTCAGACAACATTAATTTGGCTCAGTGACAAAGGCTGCTTTCCCATGAGCTGGAATGCACAGCCTTTGAAGCCACAGGTCAAATGATGCACAGCTCCCAACTTGTGGGAAAGGTGGAAGTGCAGGTCTTTCGCCGGCAAGCATGCCGTTGAACAGAGTAGTGAAATCCTGCTCTGTTCAACGCGCATGCTTGCTGATGAAAGACCCACACTTCCATCTTTTCCACGAGATGGGAGCTGTGCGTTATTTGACTCAAGCAGGCTCCTGCGGTGCCAAAAGCTGTGCATTCCGTCTCATGGGAACGCAGTCAAAGAGAGAGAGAACGAGCGTGTTAACAAACAACGATAGCCCAACGATAGTCCCAGTTTGGTCTGTGTAGTCCCCACTCTGCCTCCACACATTTAGCGTGTCCAGCCTAATAAATAGGAATCTCCTTGCGTGTATTTCATGCACTTGTGGGCATCCCCCACTTGTGGAACTGGTGAAAGAGAGCAAAGAGAGGGGCAGGAACTGGAAGTGGTAGCTCCTCAGATGCTCTAGGACTTTCACTCATGACTATGGTGCTGGTGAACCTGCATGTGTGGAGGCACTGTACGCAACCTAATCGACGGGACATAGACATATGGGCACACATTATTATTATTATTATTAACAAACATTTATATAGCGCCAGCAGTGTACCTGGCACTTTACAAAGTGATAAAATAGACACGGTCCCTGCCCCTAGGGCTTACAATCTGAGAGACAGGAGCTGGGGGAGAGACTTAGGAAGGGGAACAGAGGGAAGACAAGGGGTCTAACATTCATGAAGATGCGAGGTCTCAAGTGCACGTACTTGGCTTGGTTATGATGAGAATGACAGCAGGCAGGTCCATGTTGCAAGGATAAGGGTAAACCGATCGTAGGTATAGGAATAGTGGCTCAGCAGGATAAAGAGTCAGACAGAGCAGAGCAAAAGAGGTGAGTTTTAAGGAGAGATTTGAAGGTATGAAGGGAGGGTGCAAGGCAAATGTGGACAGGGAGGGAGTTCCAGGCATGGGGGGTAGCAAGTGAGAAGGGACGAAGGCGCTTAGGGGAGCAGGGAAGGCGTGGAAGGGTGAGAGAAGGGACAGAGGAGGAGCGAAGTGCACGGGCTGGAGTATAAGTGCAGAGAGGTAGGGGGGAGCAAGGTTGTGAAGAGCTTTATAGGTGAAGACTTGGAGCTTGTGCAGGATTCTTTCAGGAAGGAAAAGCCAGTGAAGCGAAGAGAGGAGGGGCTGCACATGGTCGAAGCGACTGGCCAGGTAGATGATCCTGGCAGCAGAGTTTTGGACAGAGATGAGGGGAGAAAGGTGAGACCGGGGAAGGCCAGTGAGAAGGAGTTTACAGTAATCGAGGCGAGAGATGACCAGAGCATGAACAAGAGTTTTGGCAGACGAGACAGAGAGAAAAGGGCAAATCTTAGCAATATTATGGAGGGAGAAGCGACAGGATTTAGCAACAGAGACATTAGCCTGCCTGAGTGGGGGCTGAGGGTCTGGTGGGTGAGGGTCACATGGCCGATGGGGGGGAGGTGGACACCCACCTGGTGTGGGCTAATATGGGCTAATGTCTTCTTTTTTAATACCCAGAGAAAAGAAAAAACTAGTGAGTCTGAAGAAATTGATTTCCTCAAGTCTAGGACTGCAAACTCTAAAATACTTCCCTTACTCATCTGGCTACTCTTTACAGAGCAAACTTAAAGATGCCCTAACTGTAGATTTCCATATCTTAACATGCAACCAGTTGAGTGTTTTAACACCCACAACTAGGGTTTAATTGGCATGTGTGGCTTGCCAGGGTTCAGTCCCAGAAATTAAATTCAAGGAGATTGGGTGGTGGGAGTGTGTGCCCCCCCAAAATGTTCCCATTAGGAGTAAGCACCTCAAAATGTGAAAGATCAGGAAAAAGAAAATATCGGACACTTCACAGTTGGAAAAGAAAGCCTGAAAAAAACTGAATGGTTTATTTGGTTTTCGTTAATGACTTTCCTGACCCACCCCCTGTACAGACTATCGGATAGATTAAAGCACAAGAACTTCTGTTTTATATTCAGCCGTAGAGAGGCAGGGTGATCTAATGGTTGGGTTTCTAGTTGGAATCTAAGGATTACTTCCTGGCTCTGACAAGCTCCGGGGGAGGGGGCAGGGTTTCTGGGTGGAGGGCATGGCTTCTAGGGCAGGATCTGTCTCCAATAAGCCTTTTTCTTTTTTTTCTTTTTTTTTAGTAAACAAATTAAGCACTGCCCACAGCTCTCATAAGTGGCTGGGTGCAAATGAAGGTGTACTTTAGTCGTATGCCCTCGCCTGTCCTTCTTGGATTTGAGAGGTCTCAGCACTTTCCACAGGATTGGGCCCTTAATCATTAGTGGCATAAATCAGGTAGCAGTCACTGCTGAATTTATAGGCATTTTATGTACTGGTTAATTTTAGCAACATAAGGAGTTATTGAGAAAATCAAAGACATTTTGTCCATACGAACATGTTCCTTTTCCATTACACCAACTCCCCCAGGAGAGTTTCTACTGTAAATCTCTCCAGAATGACCCCAATGTTTTTTGCCTCAACATCATTACTTGCCAGGCCGGGGATTTTTCACACATTTATTATTCTCATCATGGATGAGTACTTATGTCTGTTCTGAATTTGTTCTCCGTTAATTTCCATTTATGTTCCTCTTGTCCTATCTTCTTGTACTGGTCTGAAAATAGCAGCTCATGTTGACATTATCTGTTCCATTTAAAATTTTAAATACTTCAATTAAATCTTCTGTTAAGTGATCTCCCTCCTCTCCCCACCCCCACCCTTCATAGATTTAGGTGTTCCAGCTTGTCCTCATTTACGTTCAATCTTGTCACCTTCTCAAGAGCAGCTGTGTCATCTCTGTAGTATGTATTGAGAGGAACACTCTGTGGTTAGAATGTTGCCTCAAAAGAACATTGTCTCTAATTTTCTTAGTCGTATATATTCTGCTGTCCCAGAAAACTGTCTTAGATATCATTGCCTTTGAAATCACTTTTTAAAGGTCCTTGTCAAAGTCACTTACATTAGTTAAATTTTATCTGTCTTTAAATGTTCTTCCTATTTCTGAAATCAGTGGTTTTTAGATTCTAGTAGTATGGTTGGTACTCAAATGTCATATTGTAACCTGCTACTATGATTGGAGCAAATCCTTCTGAATTGAACCCAATGATCATTAATCACAAATGTTTACTTATCTAGTTTTCGACTCCTTCTTTCTGGTTTATTTTTTTGTATTAATTACTATATCCATAGTGCTTTTCAATCCTTACCTAGTTCACTCACACAACAACCGTGTGAGGAAAGTCATTATTATTATTCCCATTTTACAGAAAAGGAATTGAGGCTGCAACTTGTCCAAGATAACAATTCCAGGCCACCAAGTTAGTGCATAGCTAAAACAGGATTTGAACCCTAGTCTTCCAAGTCCAAGTCCTTGTCTCTTAAGCTACTTTGGCTCTCATGGATGTATGCAAGATTGTTATTGTAGATAACAGTAAATTCAAAATTTGAGATGTTCAGAATCAGAACTATGTTTTTATACCAACTCCACATGACACAATTCAGATTAAGATCAGGACCTCCCATTTTGACCAACTCATAAAATTGAAATCAAAATGTTAGTGATGTTTTTTCAGGATTTATACCGAACAGTATTATTTGCGCAGAGCATTGTGTGTGTATGATCTTCATCGGCAGAACAATTGGGCCGGTTTGGGTTTTTAGTGTTCATCATGCATGTAACCAGCACCCATAGCTATCTATTTGATAGATGGGAAACTGAAACAGAAAGAAAGTGACTTTTCAAATGCTACTTGATGAGTCTTAGCCTTGAACCTAAGCCTCCCAGTTCCAAGATCCTGCATGTTAACTAATGGACCCATCCTATTTCTAAGAAGACATGTGCAGAGCAGGGGCAGCGTGCCCTCTGGGGATTCAGGGACAATGCCTCCCCAAACCCCAGGAGTCGCCTGAGGCTGAGTCCACGGCAACCAGGGAGGGGGGAGCCAGCTTGAAGAACCTTGTTTGAAATAGTAACCTTCAGAAGGTTGCTACTTCAACAAGGTTCTTTGAGCTGGCTCAGAACATTGTGACTGGTTTGTGCACACGCGCGCACAAACCAGTGACTCTCTCACACACACACACCCCTGAAGGCTTCCTAGGAAGCCTTCAGGGTCAAAAGGGAGGCGTTTTTTCCATTTATGTGGAATGGGTGGCTAGAAGCGCCGTCCATTCCGCTTAAAGGGACCCCGCAATACTGGGGCACTACTGGGGCCAGCAGGGGGCACTATTTCATTGCGGGGGCTGGGCAGGGGGACACTCCATATCTGGGCGCCCAACACAGGTGCCCAGGTATGGGGGGGAGGGAGGCTGGGAGCTGCCGCATGCACAGCTCCCAGCCTCCCCCCTCCTCCCTTGCTCCCAGGCCCGGGCCTCAAGCAGCACGTGGGGAAGCAGCAGGAGGCTTGACTCTTGCTACTCCCACACACGCTGCTTCAAGCCCGGGGATGGGACAGACAAGGAGGAGGCAAGGATAACTGATGGCAACGAGGGAGCGGAGAGAACTGAGCCTGCCCGCAGTGACTAAATTGTGGGGGACCCGGGGGTGGGTGAGGAGAGTTGGACCTGCTGGGGGGATGGGGGAGCAAGGGGGG
>QEPC01004630.1:6942837-6961514 GCA_003113815.1 Sphenodon punctatus | reverse complement strand
TTATTTTAAGCTTGATGTGCATGTAGACTGTGTTTTCTTCCATCCAATGTTAACCCTGGGAACTCCTTGCTGCTGGGTTATGCCATGCCACTGGCCTACCGTCCCCCTGGCTCCGCCTACTGTCCCCCTGGCTCCGCCCCTAGACCCGCCGGCCTTACTGCCCCAGTGCCCCTCTAACATTAAAACCCACCAGCCGCCCCTGGTGCAGAAACAGAATCATACACAAATTTACAGTATGAAAGGAAGGGAAGGAATGTGTAGAGCCTTGCTGCATGTCCCAAACCTGATGGGATCCATCCAGCTGTGTTGGGTTCAGGTAGGGTCAGACATTGTGTCCTCAAATGCCATTCAGGCTCGTACCGATATTTTACAGCAGATTTTTAGCAACTGCTCCTTTTGTTTAACCATAGCAGCTCCAGGAACCCAACACACTGGGTGTAAGCAGACAGACAGCAGCTCTACTTTTGCCTGCGCCAGCCCACTTCACCCCTGGGCTGACCTGTCTGTTTGAAGAGCTACTGCCAGATGTGCAAAGCAGAGCATGCTGTGGCTGCTCTGGGGAAGCCCTGCAGGCAGCAATCCAGAAGATCCCAGCCCACACCTCCAAAGTGGCCAAACCTGTGGCCACAGGCAAACATGGAACCCCTGTCCATCTAATCGGGCCTGCAAGTCCCAACCAAACACAGTCCTGCCCAGATCATAGATTCCAGCAGACTAGATGGACAGAGTGGCTGCTGCTGAGGCATCCCATTGCCATGGTTACCAGAGCAAGCCACGGGGCTGGAGTGTGGGGTTGGTTCGCCTATCTGTGTGTTTCTGAGCAGGGGCTTCCCTGGGGCAAGAGGAAGGCATGGTTGCTGTCTGCGCACTCAGTTTACCCGTGCCCAGGTCTGTCTGTCTGAAGGCAGGCAAACCCATGGCTGCATGTAACTCTGGTATGGGTCACCCACGTGCCTTGTCCAGGGCTCCTGTCTGCTCCCTGTTAATCTGAAAACGCCTATTTAGTCACGGGCTGTTGTGGTGTAGTTGAAGGAGAAAGGGAAGAAGGGATGGCAGAAGAGTGGTGGCACACAGGCAGGCCTTTGCCCCTTTAAGAGAGTTTGTGCTGCCTCCTTTGGCTATGTCCCTTTTGGATCTATAAGAATAGCAAGCTTTGGCATGAAGCTGATCTGCAATGAAGCAAGGTTAGAGGAGGTTCTCTGCTCCAGCAGACTTGGAACTGGCTAGAGTGGTGATCACAGGGATGGGGGATGGGATGGACAGGCAGCTGTGGATTCTGTGACAATGGGTGGATGTGAAATGTCAATAAAGGAATGTGGAGTGAGTAGCTCCCATGTGATTTTGGACTGGATCTGGCAAAGACTTACAGGGAATAGCCACACCCTGCTACAGACAGTTACACCAGCGCTATGTCACTAGTTCACCTGGCTAAGTAGGCCTATTTAAGACTTCTTTTGTGCGGCCAAAGCAGCACAAACCAGACTTATAGAGGGCCACTGTCAGGAATTGGAACAGGGACAGTTGTCTGACTTGTACTGTTGGGAAGGACAATAACACACATTACACCATTTGCAGTTCTATTCAGCGTATTCTGGAAGCCAACCATTTGGAACACAGCAAACATAGAGACAGCCAAAAGAAACTTCCACATAATATCAGCATTCTCAGGGGAGCAAACAGGTGCAGAGGCAGGTAGGGACCCACTACTCCTACCTGCACCATGGGAACTGGTGGTGTGGAGCAGATGTTGTGGTGGTCTCTCTCTCTCAAGAGACTAGACTGGCTGTTCTCTTTATGCCTGCAGTGCTGGACCCTTCTGTGCATTTCTCCTACTGCGTTTTGTTTCACAATGACTAATAGTGTTCAGCTCCAGCTGTTCATTCTCTCCCTTAATAGCTAAGCAGTTATGCTACTGGGTAAGCCCTATTGGCCCATGTACATGTTACCTTACAGTGTCAAGAAAAATACAATCATACTTAATCAAGCATAAACAACCTCTTACCTTTGAAACTAATGGTAGCAGGTATAGCACATCTCCCTACAGTAGTAAGAATGTACAGGAAACCAGAACAAATCAGGAAGCTGGAGACAGCCAAGTCAGGAATCAAAAACTGGAGATTAGAGCCAGCATTCAGAAGCCAGGAAGCAGGCAGAAGAGCATGTGATGTCAGACATAAGTAAGTAAGAGCATGGGTAAGTAAGAGCAGGGCTGGAGCAATGCAGGAACAAGGCAATGTTGAGGTGAGAAACAAAGACGGAGCTAGAAACAAAGACTGTTTGGGGATGAACGCTCTAATGCTGGCATTATTTAGAAAACCGGTATTAGAGTCACGTGGTTTTAATCAGGATTAAGTGTTCAGACAATCACGGTCATGCTGATATAAATCATTAAACCGATATGGCAGGGTGACAAGGAGAACTCCGTGAACCCCATGGTTCACTGCAGCTGAATTTCAGTTCCCCTCCAGCCATTCTCATTAGGGAGGTGGGCATGCCTCTGCCGCGCCCATTACAGAGGGAGATCTGAGGGGTCAGAGGCAAGGCACATGGGATTATCATCCCATTTACCTGATTCTGGAGTGTTGCTCTTTATAAGTGGCTTGTGGGTGCCTCTGCTTGAAACGTGTCAGCTGGGAGCTGGCGCAGATCTCCTGAGTCCCTTTGGGGTGGGGAGAGTGCCAGATCTGGTCTCCAAGGCCAGCCAGGAGAGGAGCCCCTCAGGCAGCACGGGTGCTGGTCAATCCACTCAAGAGACTCCATGACTGAGGGGTGGAGAGCATGGTTTACTAGGCTCCTGTCTTGCCAAGGCTCAGAGAGTGGGGAGGAGAAGGCTATCCAGGTGCAGCCCACACAGTTTACCAAACAGATAAAGGAGTGAGGGGGAAAAAAACTTTAATAAATCTAAACTATAAGGAAAAGAAATCAGGGAACAGAGTTCCTGTGTCTTTGGTCTGCTTCCTGCCGGGGTGCCTTTCCTGGCAGTCGCTGCCGTGTGGACAGCTGTGAACCCCGTCTTGACACAACATCCTTGCTTCACATCACTTGCTGTCATGGGTCCCTGGACCGGATGGATAGAGGGTAAACTACCTGAAAATCTCTATAGGGGCTTAATATCGGATTAGGCATTCACACAATCGTTAAATTATCCCAACATTATTTGAAACAAATATAAATAAGACTTTTAAATCCAGGCTGAACTATACTGGTATTTAACCAGAATTCAACTCGGAAGTCATACTATTTATACTGGTATCGTTGTTCAGAGGATCACCTTCAATCCAAATTTATAGGGAATAACACCAGTATTATGTTTGTCTGAAAACAGCCAGTGAGTTCAAAGAACAAATCAAGTAGTCAACATATTAAACCAACACTTCCTGTGTTCTGCTTCAGTGTTATATAGCCTGGGATGACCAATGCTGGGAGGTGTAAACAAGCATGGGGTAGCCATAGGCATAGTATAACTTACAGAGACTAGTCCTCCGAATTCACTCTTCCAAGTTGGACGGATAAGGCCTTGGTCAAGTGGTTCAAGAACCATTCTGTTGTCAAGCCATTACAAACAGGATGTGGCTTCAAAAGGGGCAAAATTATTATTAATAATAATTCTGTTTAAGTTAAATGTGTAAAACTGCTCTGGAATACTAATGAAATAATGAGGAAGTTGCACTGTAGTATCTTTTTGTGCATAGCAATAACAGAGTTTTGTATATTGTTTTAAAATTACATAAATGTTCATAATAGCATCCCATAACTCTCTTAACACATTCTAAAACACACACATAACCTAAGTGGATCTTTTTTAAATTTTAAGACAGCAGAAATTGTTGGAAATTAGATTGTCAAGAATAAATATATGATGAAAAGATTTCCCATTTTATGGCAAACCTTCAGAGTGTACTTTTTAGGCACCCTTTTTGGCATTGTGCTGTCACTGCATTTGATTTGCTGTCTGCATATGATTTTCTGTGCTATATTGTCACAAGTTAGGAAGAAGCAGTAAATTGAAGTCGAGTTCTCATTGGAATGAAACTCCCATTTTAAGGAGGAATTCAGATCTATTGAGTTTGACCTTGGAACTTGAATTAAATCTTTAGAAATCCAACTTCCTCCGGGGAAGTGTTTGGTTTGTATGAGTTCAGATGTATTAAAAGCTTTTACAGCTCTAGTACAGTATGTATGCCAGGGTGGTTAATTTCTAATTTAAGGGACAATGAAAAAAAGAGGAGGGGGGGGCTTCACCTGAACTAATTTTTACTGACTTAATTTGTTACACTCAAAACTGATCTTTAAGCATTTAACAATCTATTTAAAACAGCATTACAGCTCAGTTATATTTTTTTACTGTACCGCTTTTTGTACATTGTTTTAACTGATTTTTGAGTGGGACTTTTAGAAATTTTGAGTTGGTTTCATAAAAGCCATGTAAGACTAAACTACATTCTAATTTTGTTTTGTAGTAAGCAGCATTTTAAAAAATCCGTTATTTATACCCTGCCTCTCCTGCTTATGCAGCTCGAGGCGGCTTACAAAAATTAAAATATCATTAAAACCACACATATAAGATACATAATACAAATAAAGGGTTGGCATGAAAATAGAAAAAAAAACCACCCTCCCTAACCCACACCACATCCACCCTTCACCCATCTACCTCACCAAAGGCCTGACGGAACAGCCAGGTCTTGCACTGACGCCGAAACAAGGCGAGGTCCGGGGCCATCTAGGCCTCCGCTGGAAGGGAATTCTACTGACAATGCCCTCTCCATTGTAGCCCCTGGACCACCCGAGGGACATTGAGAAGGGCTCTCCTGGCAGACCGCAGGGGTCCATCCAGGACACAGAGAGTGAGGTAATCCCACAGATAGGAAGGGCCTAGACTGTTTTTATGTCTAGGTCTGCATTCATATTAAATAAATCATCCAGAATGGGAAATGGAGTGGATGTTGCTGCTGCTGCTGCTGCTGCTGCTGCTGCTGATGATGATGATGATGATGATGATGATGATGATGATTGATTGATTGATTGATTGATTGATAGATATTTTCCTGCTTTAAATGTGATACCTGTAATGCAGAAGGGGATGTCCTTGCTTCAGCCATAAAACTAAAATTATTTAAATCGTCAAGTTATAGAATCAAATGTAATACATTAAGGAAGTCTCTGCATAACACTGTACAAGCAACAATGCTACAAAAGGAGTGCCAAAATCAGAGTCTCTCTGCCCACCTGCAACACGTTAAGACACCTTCAAAATCACGTCTTTTGGGGTTAAACCTGTGGGTGTGAAAATTGGTGTTTTCAGACAAGATGCTGTTCTGTATGGCCCCACAGGAGCCATGGAGCCAATCACCTGTCTGAAGGTGAAGTGGCCAGATGCGCACTTCCGTGAGCCTCAGAGCACCCTCACGGAGCACTACCGGGAAATCCAGAGTGCTCCGTGCAAGGCAACCCACAAAAGATCTGTGGCAATGTGCAGTCATGGAACTTCTGCCCATATGAAGGGCAACAGCCAACCACGTCACCAGACAGGTCCACCACTCATAGGCACTGTGGGTGGGGGACATGGACTTTGCAAGTCAAAAGTACTGGCTGGTCACACACACTGGGGAGTCTGACTTCCCCAGCACTTGCACCCAGGACATGTCACTTCCAGACTGGCATGCTTCCCTCTCCACCATGGTCCATGGCAGAGGGAGTGCATAGCGGCTGCCTCTGTGGCAGCGGTAGCCATGCCTGTTTGAATCCCTCCCCATGCACTCCACCTGCATGGGTGCTCTGCAGCAGTGCCAGCCGGCAGTCACAGACACCCCTCATTGAAATTTGGCACCAAACCCTTGGGAGGCAGCACCTAGGGATGGGTGAACAGAATGCGGTTCGGATGGTCGTTTGTTCGGTTCGAATCCCGAGTTTGGGTTTGATGGTTCGGTTCAGCCGAGTTCAGATTGGCCGAACTTGGCCGAACAGTCAAAAATTACCGCTATTGAAACCAAAACCAAAACCTAATTTTTGGCCCTGAAAAGACGTTTTTCCTGCCCCTGAACTCATCCGAACATGACCAAACTGTTTGGTCATTTGAGAGTTCAGTTCGAACGTTCAGTTCGGACGTCTGAACAGACCGAGTTCAGTCTGAACTCCGAACATCCGAACCGCGTTCACCTATCCCTAGCAGCACCCAGGGTATCTAGAAAATCAAAGTGCAATCCTTCTCAGCAATACCTTGCTGAGTGCTATCTTATCTTCATTAAATCCACATGCAGGAAATCAATAAGAAGTTGGAATGCTTGTTTGTAGAAGTAAAGGAATCATTTTGACATGCTGTTAAGATGCTGATGACTCATTTTAGTTTAACTTCAGGAGTTGCCAAGAAATACTCCTAATACAAGTCTCACTAATGTAGGAATGATAGGTTTATTTCAGCCTGTATACCAGAGGGAAATGGAGGGAAAATTAAAATCCTTTAGTGCACTTGGTTCCTTGCTTTGTAGTATAGTTTTTCTTTTAAGTTTAATTGTCCTTTATATTCATGCTTTCCTACTTTACCCTAGGAAAGCATAGATATAAAGGACAATTAAACTTAAAAGAGCTTGTTGGTCTACTAGCCTAAGGTACATAGAAGAATTATCCAAGGCAGTCCCTCTGGCCTGGACATGGCAAATGCACATGAATATAATGCTCTATAAATCTAGTTCTATTGTGTCCTTGAGTGTAAGAGTGAGAAGATGTACATTTCTGCTTGATGGAGATAAGCTTGTTATCAAGTACCCAAGTGGAGTGAGAGGAATAAACAGAGAGAATGTCCTTGAGAGAGCAATATAGGAGAAGAGAGTTGAATAATATAGCATGTGCTGGATGGGGGAATTCCTGGTTCTTTCAGACATTGGTGGCAAAACTCCAGTGACTTCAGTGGAGCCAGAATTTCATTCACCAAGTGGTCAGTTTGGAAGAGCAAACTGACCTGATTTTTTTTTTTAATTTATACATTTCGCAAAAAGACACAATGTTTCTCACCAACATAGTTCCCTTTCCCCATCCCCCACCTCTCCTCTTCAAATGATAAAAGGAGTGGGATTTAATAACCCTGGGAAATAATGTTCTTTGCTTCGGCAGAAGCTATTGAAATTTGTGCCAGCTTGTTGTATGTATGTATGTATGTATGTATGTATGTATGTATGTATGTTCAGCCACTCTGTGCAATGGGAGATTCACACAAACCCTTTTTCTGAATGAATAACCCCTTAACCCAGGCTACCTCTGCTCTTGTTCACATGGGGTGTTAACACAAGTGACAGCAGACTGCCGCCATCACAACTTGATCAGGACTGGGAAGCCACTGGCAACCTGGTCAGGATCGTACTGGAGGGAGGCGGGGAGCCCAACCCTGCCCCTGTGCTGTACCCAGCGTCTCGCCCCCCATGATGCGGGGAACCAGGTGGCCAGTCATGGCGGCCCCAATCTAAACTGGGCCAGCCATGGCAGCCCCAATCCTGGCAGGCTATAACAAATGTTAGAGTTCTCTGAAGCTCGCTCTGGCCTGATCAGGCAGATGGTAGCCCAGGCTCTGACCCCAGAAGTATCTAGGATCACAGCCCAGGCTAGCTGCTCCCACACCCAGGAGAACTCTGGGGCAAACATCTGGAAGGGCTCCAACAAATGTGACAGTGGCCCATGGGCCAAAGTGGACGACAGTGGGCTTAAGCAGGCTGCTGTCACATTTGTTAACACTCATGAACACAGTGTTTAATAAAACAAAGAAAAGGGCAACTTTTAAAATATTTAAAAGGAGTACATGGTCCAGAATAGACCTGCGTGATTGCCCCTAGAATGCTCACCTCTAATGAGTGGGAGTTTAGACATCTTGACCACTCTGCTGAGATTGCCAACAGGCATGAGTTAATGTCAATTGTGAAGATGTATTCTGATTTCAATATTTTTCTATTAGGGACAGAACTGAACTGAGAGACCACATGATAAAGCATCAAAAAAGTAATCCTTGGGTGATTTCAGATGTGCCAGGGCACCCATTGGCCCTGGCATGGAATCACAATTTGATTCCCCTCCGGAATCAAAATGGCCCATCAACAGAGGGTGATTTTAGACGTTATGAGATCACAGTGAACCATGGTGACTACCCACCTGTGGTCACTGTGCCTCGAACGTCTCTTTGGCAGCCGCCAGATGTTCGCCACGGTCAGTACCCACACGGGGTCATTTTCAACCACGCTTCCTGGGCTAGCCGTGGGACTTTCCCAGGAAGCGTGGTGAAAGTGATCCCCGGCGGGGAAAAAAAAAAAATCACGTCTGGTCGGGCGCCACGGCCCAGGATCACCGGCGGGATCCCGGGCCGTGGCGAATTCGGCCAGACACTGCGGCTGCATTGTCCCCGATGCCCGCCCTTCTCCCCAGAGGACGGGTGGCGGGGAGCGTGGAGAGGGCAGGGCCGTGCGGCCGCACGTTGCATCACGCTACCCCGCCCCCTCCCAGATTCCCCGCCCCGCGGGATCCCCCAGCATGTCTGATATAGCATGACGGGGTCATCCCGGCAGGGGATGATTTGGTTGTTTTCGGTACGGGGTCAACTGGCCCCGTAACGTCTGAAATAACACAGACGTGCCGGTCAATTCCGGAGGGGAATCGGGGGAAGGGGTGGGGCTGCGCGGCACAATGTACGGCTGCACAGCCCCGCCCACCCCACACACACCCGAGGCCACCCACCCCCTGGGAGAAGGGCAGGCGCAGAGGCCAATGCGGTCACAGCATCCGCCTGCCCCCCGGGGTATTGACCATGGCCCAGAATTGGCAGCGGGCACGGCCGCCGATTCCAGGCCATGGTTCGGAAACAGACATGATGTTACCACAGTCAACCATGGTGAATCCCGCCATGGTTGACCATAGTAACGTCACATCCGTTGGGGGTGAACATCTGGCGGGAATCACTTTTCGACCCAATAGACATTACATCATCACAGTTCCCATAGGGGGATTCACTGTGGTTGACAGTGGTGGTGTAACATCTGAAATCACCCCTTGTCAACCAGAGTTGGCTTTGAACCAGCAGCCTAGGAATAAAAACCTCAGAATCCTCTTGAGCCAATCTGTCTCTCAAATATCTTTTTTAAAATAAAGACTAAAAACATGAATGTGCATTTTCATGACCATGTGAGCATATGGGAGATATCATGGGACAAGAGAGTTACTCAAGTAATTAATTGTGATTGTTGAATTGCACAGTAATAACCACAGCAGCAAAATAGATTAAGGGCCCAAAGCTTCAGTAATTTATATACCTCTCTTCTGAGGCAATATTTTTATGGAAAAGGATTCCATATGTAGTTAACATTTTCATTTTCTGCTGATTCATCAATTTCCTCATAAAGCTTCATGCACGTGACTGAGAAGTGTCGACTTGCAAAGGGGGGAGAGGGAAAGTATAATCAAGGTGCAAATCTCTCATATTTAGCAGATAAAGACAGTGTCACGTCTGTAAGACACTCTAGACAGTGATAATGATAGAAACTAGCAAGACCAATGAATCCTTTTTCTTCTTTTTCTCACTTTTGCTTTTTCTTAGTTATGCGTAAGAACCTTTGTTCTTTAAAACAAGTGTTAACACCAGAATACAGATAAAACTTTATATATTATTAAAGAATACATTTTGCTGTTGGAAAATAAATTAATGTAACCTGGAATGCTTTATTCAAACTGGTAATTCTTTTCATGTTGTCACCTTACAAAAAGTCTTGATGTGTATTATGTGTGATTGAAAATATAAAATCCTACAGGAAAGACAACTAATATAAAGGACTTCATTTTCCTTACCCTGAAAGCTATCATGGAAAGAAATTACCAAAAAAAAGAAAAGCCCATAATTTGATGGGGAAGGAGAAAGAAATGGGGGGAGGTGAGGCAAAGAGATTCTGATAGGTCATTTTTTTCATACACAAGCATTTAGTCTACAGTAATCTACCAGGACTGTCAAATTTGATTGAAAGATAATGCAAGATTTTTTTCTTGCCACAATTTATAGCATGTATCCATTAGGAATAATTATGGTTGCATGATTTTGCTAGCTGTTATCTCTACAAGTGTTACTAATGGTTTTATCAATTACTCCCTGTCCAATAACTGCATGGTTGTAACCTAATTTAAAGACACTCTATCACCAGGCTGATTTGTGTAGTAGTAAATGACAGCATTTGAGACACCAGCCAAATGACTCACTTCAGTGACTTAGTTAGTCTCTAATAATTAACAATTAGTAGGTACCTAGGAAAAAAGGCTCAGGAGACTAGGGTTCCCAAACTTCCCATGTTTCTCTTTCTTATCTAAATACAAGAAGTTACGTAGACTTTGTCTCTTGTATTTCTAAAATCTATTTCCTCTGTGACTTTTCAAAGCATGTAAGCGATAGGAGTTAACATTTGCAGAATAAAACAGTAATGAACTTTAGGAGGCTAAGAGGAGAGACTAC
This sequence comes from Sphenodon punctatus, assembly GCA_003113815.1. Lineage (NCBI taxonomy): Eukaryota > Metazoa > Chordata > Lepidosauria > Sphenodontia > Sphenodontidae > Sphenodon > Sphenodon punctatus. The sequence goes on along the minus strand of QEPC01004630.1, from coordinate 6,951,043 downwards.
ACATTTAAAGGGCCTAGAGCAGACAGGTTGCTCTTTCTGTTGCTTTTTTCTTTTTGCTATTCTTCCTGCAGTTCAGAATAAAAGCCAGTGTTCTAAAAGGAGAAGAGCGCTGGCAAAATCTGTGCTATTTTCTTGAACTTTCAAGCTAAAATGCTGTATGCGCCAAAAAAGAGAGGCACTTCATTACAGATCATTTGTGAGATTTTATGTATGGCTCAGAAAGGTATTGCCTGTTTAGAACAGACTGAAAGAGGTCAAAAATCTATTTTAAATTAATGGAAGAGGTGATATTCCTCCAAAGATGTTTCTGCTGATGATTTTAAAGATTTTTTTCTATTTTTTTTAATTTCTTTTTTTAAAAACACTCTCTTTCTAAATAAGACTTTGAACTTTAAGTTTCAAGTATAATCTGGCATTCTGCACACAGGCACAACGGCATTTAAAATAATAGTGAGTGAACAGATGTTGAGGTTTTTGCAGTGCATAGCCCTTCTGCACAGTCCATTAGTATATCTGATTTTAGTCTGATGGGGCAAAATTGCCTGGAATAATTCATCATTTGTGTTATTGTGTCAAATCTTAGTACATCAGCTCTTACAAATTAACCAAGATCCTGAAGTAACAGTCTTCTATTAGAAGCCTTAAGGGTTATATGTTTATAAAATGCCGCATTTTCCCCACTCAACGTTATGACATTGTCAGCCTTACATGAAAAACCAATATCTGCTGTGAAGCTGGCAGTGTTCTTTGAAATGTAGGAATTGTCACAATTGATTATATCAGCGATCCATCTAGCCCACTCTCCTGTCTCTGACAGTGACCAAGTCTGAATTTTTCAGAGGAACTTAGACCATTTTGATGTGCCGGTGTGTGCACGGTGGGTGAGCGGGGCATGCACATGGCCACACATGGTTCATCCCCCCACACACAGAACCTTCACTTTCCCCGGTTGCTCTGTGCTTGGGGATAAGTGGGGGGTGAGTGTGGATGCATGTTAGGCAGGAGTGTGCATGAACCCCCGCTCACCACACACACTGTGTCCTTCACACGGGCCTCTCCCACTCATGAATGTGCAGATATCTATTATTCACTCACTATTATTTTAAATGCTGCAGATATCTGCGTGTTCATGAGTGGGAGAGGCTCGTGTAAAAAGGGCCTTACAGGAAAACCTGCAGAGAACAAATATGGGGAAACTTATTTTTATAAGAAAGAGAAGGTTTTCCTAAAGTCCTTGAGTAAGTGGTTGGGTTTTGCCCTGAAGCTAGATTTTTTCCCCCCTAAAATATTCTTTCTACTATAGCAGCAAATTCTCTCTTAGTCATACAAAAGCATCATCCCTTTTGGGTTCATTATGTTCTCATGGCCGCAGTGTTGTCTAATTGCAATGAGTTCCCGCGATGCTCTCCTATATAAGCAGAAAAGTGTTTAGCCAGATTTAAATTTGTTCCCACTCAGTTTCATTTTATGCCACCACTTTTCTGTATTATCAGCAGATCTATAGCTAGGGACTTTAGCACAGGGTGTTTCGATGGTATGACAAGCAAGGTGGTTGCTCTTGCCTTCGAAAGTGCATGTAGTTTGTGAAAAACAATCTCTAGCAGAAACCTTTAAAAAATCAAAAAACGGTTATGATGCACAATGCACAAACTATTTTCTCTAGAGTAGCTCCACTGAAACTTCAGCAGGGCTATTCTGAAGTAAGTGGCTTGTGGATCATGGCCAAGAAAAAAATAAGCTAATATTTACATGCTTGATCAATATAACAAATATTCAGACATTTCAAATATTCAAAGACTTGGAAATATAAGAGTATAGATTGGAACATATAAACCTGATGTGTTATGTAATATTTAAAACTTCCCCACCCCATCCCACCCCCAAGTAACTAAAGTTGAAGTCTTCTAGGGGTTATTTCAGATGTGACGAAATCGCTGTTCAGCACAGTGGACCACAGTGGATCCCTGTGGTGGTGGCAAGGCCGTGCACGTCAGTTTGCTCCCGGCCAGATGTTCACCACAGTGAACACCCGGCCGGGGGATCAAATTGACCACGGTTCTGGACCTCTGGCTGGCCGGAGGTCCAGAACCGTGGTAAGATTGACCACAGGTCCGGGCCTCAGGGCTGGAACCATGGTCAGATTGGCCATGATCCGGATTGGGTCAAAGGTAATGTCTGTTACCTTCATCCCAGCCTGGATCGTGGCCCTGACCGTGGGACAGGATTGGGTGCAGTGGCTGTATTAGCTGCTGCGCCTGCCCATCTCCCCAAGGGCAGGCGGCCGGGGGGAGCGTGGGGGTGGGGCCATGCGGCCGCACATCGTACTGCACAGCCCCACCCTGCCCTGCCCCCTCCCTGATCCCCCTCAAAGATCAGGCCGACACGTCTAAAGGATGGACGCCCTGATGATGGATCGGGATCTGAGATGGATCCCAGTCCAGGGTTCAGCATGGCAGGCCTCCGGGCCCGTCATGTATGAAATTACCCTAGGATAGTGCTATCTGAGTTCTTCCATGAAGACATCCATGTTTAGTTTTGAATTCAGATCACTTTCTTATGAAAAGAAAATGGGGTTTCTCTTATCAGTAAGTGGCTCCAATAGAGGCCCTTTTCACACAGACACTCTAACACTGATAAAATGGGTGTTACATTTTATTATACAAGTTGCAGGGCACCCATAGAGCACACCTGCAGCCCTCAACATGTATAATAAAATGTAACATCCATTTTATCAGTGTTAGAGTGTCTGAGCATCTTTAGACATAACAAAGATCAGGTGTCAAAACCCCTAAGCACTTGTTTGGCCGTTGTGTGTAAGCACCATCACATTCCCAACACCAGTTTGGCCACCTGTTGAACATGCGATGTGAACACCTTGGATCACAAGGACAATTTGCGTGTTCCGGCTGAACACACGGCCAACCTTGTGTCTAATGATATTGGGTGGCATATTACAGGGTCAACACGGGGAATGAGGCAGCAGTGCTTGCATGCTGAGATCGGGTGGCAAGCAAAACACCAGTTTGCCCCGAGATGAGCTGTGTGTCTAATCAGTGCCACATGGGGAACACAGGCCCAAACCAGTGTTCATATCAAGGTCAAAACACACATTCAGACACCCGTTGACGTTATGTCTAAAGACACCCTCTGTGGGAAAAGGGCCAGAATCATTTCAGCTTTGTTCTTGACATCTAATCCAAACAAGTAAAACAATGTGGAGATTCCAGTTACTGAAATCTGGAAAGCTGGTGCAATGGTTTGCTGACAAAAAAATTTTGTATCTCTGAGTTCTTCTTAGAAAATCTCCTTTGCAATTTACCACTGGTTTTATTAATCAATTCAGGCTATATCTGGGAACACTGATGCTCATTTGCACTTGGAATGTAGTAAGCACTCAATGACTATAGAATCTTGAAATATTTGGGGCAATACCACAACTCCATCAGGAGCTAGATCTCCCTGGCCCACCCACTGCCTATGCTGCTACATGGTTGCTTTAGTAAAGCAAAAGAACTGCATGCCTACAGCTCTCCAAAGCCTGACTGCATAGACCTCATTTCATCAATAAAGGTGTGCAGAAGGCTTCCCTACCATTTTCATTTTAGTTTTTGTTTACAAAAAACCCTTCCTTTTGGGGAGGTTTTCATAAACAACCCTACTAGCTTTTGGGGGGCTGGGGGGAGGTTTCATTTTTTAATTAAAAATTAATTTTTAAAAATCACTGTGGGTATTTTCAGACGTTACGAGATCACGCTCAACCACGTTGAATCCCCACATGGTGATCGTGATCCCGTAATGTCTGTTGGGGGAACGGAAGTCCCCCCCCAGATGTTCACCCCCGTGAATCACGGGGGGAAATCGCATTCAACACGCAAACGGAGGTTCTGGCCAGACCATCTCCATTTGCGTGTTGAATGTGATTCCCCCCCGTGATCAAGGGGACTGTAACGTCTGTCCCCGTACCATGGCCCGGAATCAGCGGAAGGATTCCAGGTCATGGTCAATGTGGGCGGGCGCTGCGGCCACATTGTCCGCGGCAGTGGCCAACACGTCTGTTGGCTGTTACGTGTTGGCNCCCCCCCGTGATCAAGGGGACTGTAACGTCTGTCCCCGTACCATGGCCCGGAATCAGCGGAAGGATTCCAGGTCATGGTCAATGTGGGCGGGCGCTGCGGCCACATTGTCCGCGGCGCCTGCCCGTCTCCCAAGAGGGCGGGTGGCCTAGGGAGCGTGGGGAGGCGGGGCCGTGCGACCGCACATTGTGCTGTGCGGCCCCACCCCACCCAGATTGCCCTCCGGGAGTGGCCAACACGTCTGTTGGCTGTTACGTGTTGGCCCCGGCAGGGAATCAGTAAGGTGTTTCCGTGGCAGGGCGAATTGAGCCACGTCTGTGTGTGTGTGCAAAATGGCCACTGGGCTGTTCTGCGCATGTGCGGCCCCTTTCCAAAATGGTACTGGCAGCATTGTCTCAATATTGGAAAAGGGTGCACATGTGCAGAACAGTTTGGCAGCTGCTTTGCACATGTGCAATGATTCTTTAAAATTATTTTAATTTTAATTGTTAAAAATGAAAATGGATGCAAGCAAAAAGCATTTGCTTATTCATCCATTTTCATAAGATTAGTTATGAAAACAAATGGGGCTCCATTTATTTTCCTAACTAATTGAAAATGTTATGGATGCACACCCCTACTCATCAAGCTCCTGATTGGCTGCTGATAATGTATACCCTGATTTGCCAGGGTTCCCAATATAAGTTCCTGGGTCACAGCAAACCTTTTGTTGTAAACAACTTGACAGTGATGTAGCTAATCAGCACTTTTGCCTTGCCTCTGCCTGTTCCATAACCTCACCTGCTTCTGCTTCCTGATTCCCATCCTACACACCATCTATGACTATAATAATTTTCACATGGTTTTATTTATTTATTTATTTAATCATATTTTTACCACGCCCCTCCTGAAACAGCTCGGGGCGGCTAACACATTCAAATAAAAAAATAAAAACATACAAGTATAAAACATTTTAAAACATTCATAAAATTGCAGCAATTAAAACAGGGCAAAGAAGCATATAAATTAATTAATACAATAAATAAGGGTGGAGGGAGATAACCCCCCCTCCCCAAAGGCCTGGGCGAACAGCCAAGTTTTGCAAATTCGCCGGAATGTTAACAGGCTTGGGGCCAGGCAAGCTTCCTCCGGGAGGGAATTCCAAAGGTGCAGCCCGGCCACCGAAAATGCCTCTCCATTGTGGCCCTCCATCTAACATGGGGGACCTCCAGGAAGGCACCCTTGGTGGACCGATGGGGTGTATGAGCTGCCGCGGTGTGTGTGCGTGTGTGTGTGTGTGTGTGTGTGTGTGTGTGTCCCTTTAAATGGATGCACACCCACCTCCACCAATCTCCAACCATGGGGTCTCCTCCAGTTTTCCAAATGGCCCCGTGGGTGGAGATGAATGGGTAATGGACATAGGTGGGTGTGCGCTGGGAGTGTGAATGCACAAACACCCACCACCCATGGGGTTCACATGGACGCACACCCAGTGCACACCCATCCCACTACCCACTGCTGGCCCATTTCCATGGACACACACACACACCATGCACCTGCCGGAACAAAAAACAAAAATGGATGGATTTTTTAAAAACAAAAATGAATGAGGTTCCTTCTGCACACCCCTAGAAAATACCTTTATAAACTTGTTCAGAGTAAAATCTAAGTCCTTGAGGTTTATGATATCTTGATCTCCTCTCCAAGACAGCTCATTTATCACAGCAAACTACATAATTTTTGCTGAGATTTTTAAATAGTTCAGATTCCTGTCAATTTCTGAGAATGTCATCAAAGCTGTAGTTGGTGTTATGATACCATAAGTATCAAATTCATAGTTGATTGATTTTTTTAAACAAACTGAATAAACTGAAATCATAAAATCTTTTTAAAATTTTATTTATTTATTTTGGTCTGTTGAATCTACTATTCCAAATTTTGGAACATTCTTTTAAGATAAGGGATTTAAGTTTATAGCCGCTAAAGAGTATGGCTTATGATAGCTTATGGACATGGAGTTATATTCAGGGCTATCAAAATTATACTCAAAAATTGACTGACCAGGCAAAAAAAGACTGCTTGCCAAGCTGGACCTTGCAGTGGGAGAGAGTACTGTAAAAATCTACTCCCAAGCTCAAAAGGTATACTCACCAAAGGCAAGCAGATGACTGGATTTTTAAAGCCCTGGGTATGTATAAGATTTTTGCTGCATTTTAGAGCCCTGGTTTGGGTAAAGCTAAATAGACTCACATGAGAACATAAATATGAAAGGTAGAAAAAACCAAAATATTACATGTAGCTTTTCTTTTTCTTCACTGCATTCTGATCAGCCATTAGATTCAAATGGACTAAGAAGTTTTCTTGTTAGATTAAATCTTTGTCTTGCAAAAATGCATTTTTCAAATTGCAAAAAACCCTGGAACATATCTTTTTTTTTTCCCTGTGGGAAAGAAGAGAAGTAAAAAATATTACCAGGGGGATGGGCAGTGTCACCTCCTGCCTTCGTCTTAGGTACGGCATTACTTATCAGAAGAAATAAAGAGAAGTGATCAGTTTACCTTATCTTGAATGGGTAAAAACAAGGGTTGTATCGAAGAGTACTTCCAGGTACTCGGACCGAGTTCCAAAGTTCGAAGTACCTGGTCTGAGTACTCAGCCAAACTTATGAACTTGGTCTGAGTACCCGGAATTCGGAGCTCAGAACTCCAGACCTCACAAATCCCCGGAACTTGGAACTTTGGAACTCTTTTTAAAGCGCTTTTTAAAGCGCATCCACTTTAAAATCATTATGCCAAGCAGTACCTAGAAAAGCAGGCTAGCAAGAGTGCAACAAACCCAAACAGTGCAACTGCATGCAGAATTTTTTTAAAAGCCAGCAGTACCCATCAGCAGTGCACCCACTTTAAAATCATTATGCTAACCAAGCAGTACCCGAAAGCAGGCTAGCAAGACAGAGTGAGACAATCACTTAAGAAAACAAAGCCAAACAGTGCAACTGCATGCAGAAATCCAAAAAAGCCATCAGTACCCATAGCATGGGCCACCATCAGCAGTGCAACCACTCTGAAATCATAATGCCAACCAAACAGTGCCCAGAAAAGCAGGCAAGCAAAAGTGGGACAATCACTCAAGAAGACAAACCCACAAGGGCAGAAAGAAACAAAAAAGCCAGCCCAGCAGACATAATAACACCACCCCCAGAAAGAAATCAGATATTCATTCACCCACTCATCCACCCACCCAAAAGCCTCCATTGTGCCTGCCCAGTGCCACCTATGCAATACAAGGCCCCTCCCCACACACCATATTATTATTTTAACTAGGGATGTGCGAACGCGGTTCAGATGTTCAGATTTCAGCCCGAACTGTTCTGAACGTCCAAACCGAACTTGAAAACGGCCGAACAGTTCGGGCATGTTCGGGTGAGTTTGGATGAGTTTGGGGGTGGGGAAAACGTGACTTTGGGTGGGAAAAACGTGACTGGAAGGGGGAGGCAGCTGAGGAGCAGACTTTCTGGCACCGGGGTGGAGACCAGGGGTGTTCCCCAGGCCAAATGATACAAATACTGGGAAAAAATCTTCGAATTCGGTATCGATTTTGGTATCGATAGTGCTATTTTCGGATGTTTGGCCGAGTTCATTCAAACCAAAGTCCGCCGAACTGAACAGCCGAACCCGAACTCAGGTTTCGAACCAAACGACCAAACATCCGAACATCCAAACTGCGTTCTGTTCACACATCCCTAATTTTAATCAGAAAGAAAGTATATTATCTCCCCTATACCCAGGGCCCCGATTCTTCTGCAAAAAAATTTCTCAAATTCTGCGACCCAAAATGGAAAATTCTGCGACCCAAAATGGAAAATTCTGCGACCCAATAAAGTTACAAAGCCGGTCTAGTCAAATTCAAAATGAGTTCTTTAATAGCAGTAATGACATCTTTATAATTAAAAACAAACATTTATTTACATATTTGCATTAATTAACACATTTTACAGTCCAGCAAATAAAGACATTTATTTATTTGCATTAAAACACATGAAAACAGATCGCCTGAGATTGTCTTCCCCAAAGCCTCTGCGTGTGTCTGTATATATCAGGTTATGTGTGCTGAAACTGCGCTCTGCATCGGCAGAAGTTGTTACAGAGTTTATA
>QEPC01004630.1:6925374-6939477 GCA_003113815.1 Sphenodon punctatus | reverse complement strand
GGTGATCCAAGCAGGTGAGACGAAACAGGAAGTTGTGCTGTTGCGACCTGCTTTATAAAGGCCGCGCAAGCCCCTGATTGGCTTGCGGCCTGAATAAAGCAGGTCATGGATTGGCTGGACGCCAAGGAAGGGAAATCCCGCGGGGATTTCCCCATTTTCTGCGAGAATCCTGCCTAGGGCAGGATTCTGCGCAAATTACGCGATTCGTGGAAGCGCGGAAGGCTAGGGGCCCTGCCTATACCCCAGTGGCCAGTCACATCTTGGTAAAATTGAACCCACAAAATGCGGTCACAGTGCCCAGAAAAAACACAGAAAAAGTGATCCCTCTCTGGCGTGCTGCCAACTTGCCAACTTGCCAACAGGCAGTGCAAGTAGCAGCAGCACCCAAACTTTAAGTATATTTGGCACTGGTGGCAACCCCCGGCATTGTCCCTGTACAGCCCAGGCCAGGGAAAGTGGAGCTTAGGTAGATCCCTCTAGCCACCATGGTGCCAAGCAGTGCAAGCAGCAGGCAGCAGTGTCACCAACTTATTTTTTCAAAAGGTATGGCATTGGTGTGGCACTAGTAACTTGGACAGCCCTGGCCAGGAGATGTGGACCAAGGCAGAGATCTCTCTGGCCTCCATGGTGCCAAGGAGCAGGGAGCAGCAGTGTGGCACCCAGTTATTTTTTTTAAAAAAACCATGGCATGGTGGAAACAACTAACACTCATCCCCCAGCATTGCCCCTATGGATAGGCCAGGCCAAAGAACCATGCCATACCATGCAGTGTACCATACAGCCAAATTCACCAGAGAATGGAAAATGGTTATGTGTGCAGCCACTTTTATTCCCCCCTTTCCCCCCCAGGCTGCAACTTCCCAGCCAATCAACACCTACCAACTGGCTTACCATCACTCAACTGTCCCCTCCCATACTCCCCTCCTATCAAATATGACACTAAGTTTCATTTCCAAAAAGCTAGCTCAACTCCAGCCCAGCTAAGCCCTTCTAAAGTGTTCTGATGTTTTCCAGGGAATTTCTCTGGAACTTTGGAAACCACTAATTTGGAACCGAAATCCGGAATCTCCGGCAATTTCTGAAGTTTTCTGAAGACTTCGTTTCAGCACTAGTAAAAACATATATGACGTTGGACTGGTTCGGCGCAGCTGGGACAATGATGTGTTTGGCCTGCCAGATGTGCACCCAGTTCCTACCCCGATCAGGCAGGAGTCAGGTGAGAAATGTGGACCCAGTACTAGCCCACAGTCCTCACCTGGCTCCTACCTGGCTGGAGCAGAGCAGGTGAGCTTGATGGGGACACATGTTCCCAGCCTTCCTCCTACTGGTGTCCAGGGGTTGCCATGACATGGCTGTCTGTCATGGTGGGGAACTGGGACAACATTGAGAATGTAGCCGGGCAGCCACACATTGTTTCCGACCCCTTGCCCTTTGGCCCCAGCTGGGGGATTTGTTCCCACGCCCACAGTGTACCTGGTCAGGGTAAGACCTCCCCTTCACAGGATATACACCCACTATATCTATCATACCACATTCATACTTGTTTGTCTACTTTCTAAACTTAACAGATTAAGGGTGCAATCCTTGAAGTAAATTGGAAGTGAGCCATTGAATTAATTGGGATCACATTTTTTCCATTGACTATTTCTCAACCATTTAGAATCATAGAGCTGGAAGAGACCTCAAGAATAATCCAATCCAATATCCTGCTCCAAGGCAAGATGCCTTAGCTACCTCTATTTCCTCTGTATTGTTGTGGGGGTAGTATGATCATCAGAAGCACTCATAAAATTCTGGGTGAGGATGTATTATTATTTTTGGTATTATTGTCTATTCTTGGAGTGCCAATGTGTGTTATTAAATTATAATGTTTCATTTCAGAAAATTGGTATCCCATTGCCACGTGTGGTGGTGTTGATGATGTTCTTAAATAATAATAGCATAACATTTGCTTCTAAGACAATTCCAAGTCAGACTGTAATAGCATAAAGAGAGTGAAGCACTTCAAAATGTAGTTGTAACCTCACCCACCCTTCTTAGTTAATCTGCATATTCTTTTGAAAACCACTCGCTGAGTATCTGTAGATCCAATGATGTCATCAGGCACAGCATGCAGCCACTAGAAGTGGGACAATTATAATTTTTGTAGCTGATTAATCATCATGAAAAAGTAACAGTCAATTGACTCAATCATACATCCATGATGATTAATCACACTTCACTTGTGTTTTTTCCCCAAGTATTTTACCGACAGTGCAGATGTTGGCTGATTTCTTTCCTTTTGCCTTTCTCATGGTCACAGATGTTAAGTAGTTGCCATGTCCTAATGCTCGACTTACCCTAATCTTTGCTCCTACATAGGTCCTTAAAAGCAAATGTGCTCCTTTATTGGGAGGCAAATGTTAAGCTAGTTATTACAGGGGTTTTTTACAAGTTAATCAATATCTAATAGCCATAATTGTACTCTGTAATCACAGATGCTTTTAATAATCATACCACTCCTCTACTTGTTCCATGTTAAACACTGATCGCATGATTACTACTAAAACATTGACAGAGTGGGGTGGTTTCTTTCTTTCTTTCTTTTTTTTAATCTCAGTTTGGTTATTACCTAAAGTTAAATATTCTGATCCAAAATAATATAAAAGGCTCATCGGATTTTAGCTCATTTATGGCATGCAGAGAAAATAAAAGGCCTCGTCTATTTTACTACTCAGTTTGGGCACAAACAAACAAAGAGGATGAAATCCTGGATCTGATGAAATCAATAGCAAAACGTCCATAGATTTCAGATAAGCCGCAATTTCATCCAATCTTTTATAGCCTGACCTGCAAAGCACTCCATTGGCACAAGCCTCACTGAAGTAAATAGAGCTTGAGCTGACAGAGTGCTTCGAGGACGGTGTTGTTAATCATTCATGGGTACTTTGTAATATTTTCAGCAGACTGTTCTGAGATAAATGTATGTAACAGCCATTAAAAGTGTCTTAGCCTAATGCTAAACTACTAGTAGACAAGAATTTGTTAAACATTTGATTTTGCTGTGCATATCTGATATGCAATATATAAACATTTTTACTAGGAATTCAAGGAGCTTTTCAGATGTATCTTAACTATCATTTTTACTGGTGCTTTTAGAGGAACACCATTGTCTCAATGCTATTTTTAGTGGGTGTTAATAAACGTGACTGCACGCTGTGACCTGCCTGGGACAGAGCCTTACCTGCATGCCTGTTAAAGGGCCATCAGATGTAGACTCATGGCATTCCCGCCGATCAGGTAGGCAGCTACCCAGGAATCATGGACCCGGAAGGAACTGGGTCCACCATCCAGGCGCAAGGGCCACCAAGGCAGGCAATAGTAGGTGAGTGCCTACTACTATGCACGTTGTTCCCTTTGTCACTACTATCCCTTTGTTCACACTACTAGGGATGCCATGGCCAGCTGCCATGGCTGCTCATTATTGGCAGCCATGACTGCCCGTCATGGTGGGGGCGGGGGGACCGACTGCAGCTCAGGGGCAGGGCCAACCAGCCTCATGTTTCTTCCAGCTCCCTGGCCTGGTCGATCGGCTGGAATGTTTATTCAGTTCCCTGACCTGACCCAGCCAGGGGTCCCCCACCCCCGCCTGCTCCCTGGATGTATAGCCAGTGCACCGGCTGTACATTTATTAACACCCAGTGTCTCAAACACAAATATTCCTCACTGAGGGTGAAAGAAAGTGACTACCCAAAGTAAGGAAAATCTGACTAACTTCTATCATTTTCTGCTTTAAAAAAAAAAAAGTGACTGCCCTCTTTAATGGAGCAGGACAGTGCCGCACCCTTCATCACCCTCCCAGCCACTGCTATGATCAAGGCACACACTGGAAACTGCTTTCATAAAAAGATAATATAGTTACATTGAACTTCATACTAGACTACGGGCTTGATACTGTTAATAAAGAGCCTACGGTTGGGTATAATTGTTAATACACTAATTCTAAAAATCCACTCAAATGTCACTTATAATCAGGATTTTCTACTGTTCTAGGACCCCTGGGGAAACCTTTGAAGCTGTGAATAGTGAACACGATGACAGGGATGAACATAAGATGGTGGAAGGCCACCGATGCTGTTTAGCTTAGTTGTTTAAAACTATCACGTATGTAGAAGCTTAGAAATACTGGCAGCTAGGAAGATAGGAAAGCAAAGCATGGGTTAGAGAAAGGAACAGAACATGAAGAAAAAGCACACATTAACTCCAGTCCTTAAAGGGAGATAGAGATAGATGTGAAGAAACTATATTGGTTGTAATTTGCAGGGGAAGAAGCCAGGCATTGGAAATATTATAAAAGCATTTCAGCTAGAGGATACCCATGACATAGAACTATTTAAAACAATTACTCTAAAAAGCATAATTATTCAATTAGAAGAATAAATGAATCTTCTTAAACAGGATATGCAAAAAGAGGGATGATTAGGAAGGGTTTTAGAGGGAAATGAGCGTAACAAAGCAGCTAAATATGATTTTAAAAAAACCAAAAAAAACTTCTGAATAATAAGCCAATGATTACATTTTAATTGGTCTTTCGCTTTATTATAGCTGAGGACACTCATCTTGTTTCTATTGTATTTATGACTTTAATATTCATAACATTTTGAACTATATCTTTGTATACTTTCTGCCACGGCTTGTTGTGCTTTATGATTAGCACTTGGACTAGTGTGAAGTGAATACATATCCCTCAATAATGAACCAGAGGAGACTTTGGTGGATTTTTTTCAGCATTACAGGCCCTCTATAAAATGAGAAGCCTTTCATGAATTTTCTACACTGATAAGTAGCATGTTATTGGCAACTGCACTCTTAATAAAGACAATGTCACCAAAAAAAAAAAGCTTTTCAAACGTTTTTGAAATGGATACAGTGTTGGGCTTTAAGGGTGGTGGTTATAACAGTTTGTTTTCCAAAAGCTTTTTGTATCTTAGTTCTGACTTGATAAAACCGCCCGAAACAGACATTGCCCCATATCTAGGGGGACCATGTGTCCTAGTTTGGCTGGGATAGTCCTGAATCCACACGTTTGTTGTACTACGGGCTCTATCCAGGTTGTGTGACCGGTGGGATGACTCCCCAACTGCAGTCAAGCGACCTGACCCAGGCTGTATCATCTGGGATTTTCTGACTCAGGGTGGACTGAGGAGTGGTCCCGCTGGTTGCACATCTGTTCTTACACAGTGTTTTTCCCAAGACCACGAAGCAAGTTCATGACTAAAACAGGAGTTGAATTCTGGTCTCTCAGGTCCAGTTCCAAGACCACATCTTATCAGATAGGCTATACTGGTTATCTATATTATTATTATTATTATTATTATTATTATTATTATTATTAATATAGAGAACCAGTATAGCCTATCTGATGATAATAATAATAATAATAATAATAATAATAATTATTATTATTATTATTATTATTATTAATAATAATAATAATAATAATAATAATAATAATAATTAATAAATACAACATTTTATATCCCACCTCTCCTGCCAAAGGCAGCTGAGGGTGGCTTACAATATATAAAAATATTAAAAATACACACATAAAAATACACAACATAAACATAAAATATCTAAAAAGGCCGGAGAAGAGGGAGGGAAATGGGGGACGCACCACCACCACCACCCCCGGAAAAGAGGAGGGAGGGGGGAAAATACCCCACCCTTACCACCTCCCATAAAAATAAACCCCCACACTCACCCATCTCCCTCACCAAAGGCCTGGAGGAACAGCCAGGTCTTGCATTGACGTTGAAAAGAGGAGAGGTCTGGGGCAACCCAGGCCTCTGCTGGGAGGGAGTTCCACAGCCTCTCCATAGTCATCCCCCGGGATACTCGGGGGACTTTGAGAAGGGCGCTCCCAGTTGACCGCAGGGGCTGATCCAGAGCATGGGGTGTGAGGCGAACCCACAGATATATGGGGCCCAAGTCATATAGGGTTTTATAGGTAAGAACCAGCACTTTGAATTGGGCCCGGAAGACTATAGGCAGCCAGTGCAGAGAACGGAGCACTGGTGTAATATGCTCCTGATGGCCCATTCCCATAAGGAGATGGACTGTCACATTCTGCACCAGCTGCAGTCTCTGAACCATCACCATGGGCAGCCCCACATAGCACGTGTTACAATAGTCCAGTCTTGAGGTGATGAAATCATGGATGATAGTGGCCAGGTCGGCATCTGAGATGTATGGCTGAAGCCACTGCACCAGGTGTAATTGGTGGAATGTGCTCTTCACCACAGCTCCAACCTGGGCATCTAGACAAAGCTGCACATCAAGGAGCACTCCCAGGCTCCGAACCTGGAGAACCAGTGGGGTGGCGAACCCTGTCAATGACCAATTAAGTCATTTCATGGGTCTGTTTTAATTATTCAGAGTCAGCATAAATATGGATGATTTTTTTAAAAAAATCAGCTGAAAGTTGGGCAGTAGAGACCTGCCAATCTGGACCTCTCTTTCCTGGCACTTCCACATTCCAGACTCCCTCTATATTTCTCACGAATAGGATATAGTGAGGGACGAGGTAGAGATTCCATCTTCAGATGGGCGAGCGGATCCTTGCCTCATGGATGGCCATGAGGGGTAGCATCTCATCTGAAAACACCCGGAGTCTGTTCTCAGGTGCAGTTTCTGTTTAGTGCTAAGGAACTGATCTTCAATTCTTATTATTATTATTAGCAAACATTTATATGCATCAGCAATGTACCCGGTGCTTTACAAAGTAATTGAGGAGACACGGTCCCTGCCCTAGGGCTTACAATCTCAGAGAGGGGAGGGGGGAGATGAACGAAGGGGAACAGAGTCAGAGACAAGGTGTGTAATATTCACAAGGTCCCAGGTGCATGCGCTTGGCTTGGTTACATCAAGAATGATGGCTGGCTGGTCCATGTGGTGAGGATATGAGTACACAGACCTTAGGTAACAGATTGTACTGGATGGAGGGTATCCGCAGGAGTTAGGTGAGGGGAGTGAGGAGTCAGGAAGAACAGAGAGGAAGAGATGGGTCTTGAGGAGGGATTTAAAGGTACGAAGGGAGGGGGCGAGGCAGTTGTGGGCAGGGAGGGAGTTCCAGGTGTGTGGGGCAGCTAGGGAGAAGGGATGAAGGTGATTAGGGGAGCAGGAGAAGCATGTGAGGGCGAGAGAGGGGATAGAGGAGGAGCGGAGTTCACTGACTGGAGTACTAAGGGAAATTAGCGCAGAGAGTAGGGGGGAGCAAGGTTGTGAAGAGCTTTATAGGTGAAGACTAGGGATGGGCGAACAGAACGCGGTTCGGTCATTTGGATGTTCGGTCATTCGGTTCAAAACCCAAGTTTGGGTTCAATGGTTCGGTTCAGCCGAGTTCAGTTTGGCCGAACTTGGCCAAACATTCAAAAATAGTGCTATCGATACCGAAACCGAAACCAAATTTTGGCCCTGAAAAGACGTTTTTCCCACCCCCGAACTCATCCAAACTCATCCGAACATGACCGAACTGTTCGGGGATTCGAGATTTTGGTTTGGACATTTGGTTCGGACGTCTGAACAGACTGAGTTTGGTCTGAACTCCAAACATCCGAACTGCATTCGCCCATTCCTACTGAAGACTAGTAGCATGTGCACAATTCATTCAGGAAGGGGGAGCCAGGGTAGAGAGGAGAGGAGGGGCTGCATGTGGTCAAAGCGTCAGGCGAGGTCGATGACCCTGGCAGCAGAGTTTTGGATGGAGATAAGGGGAGAAAGGGGAGAGCGGGGGAAGCCAGTGAGAAGGAGGTTACAGTAATCGAGGCAAGAGATGACCAGGACATGAACAAGGGTTTTGGCAGAGGAGACAGAGAGAAAAGGGCGAAACTTAGCAATGTTATGGAGGGAGAAGCAAAGGGATTTGGCAACAGAATCAATGTAGGGTTTAAAAGAAAGGGGTGAGTCAAAGATGAAGCCTAAGCTACAGGCTTGGGGGACGGGAAGGATGGTGACCCCATCGATGAGGCTCGACAGGGAAGAGGGAGAGGAAGGATGAGGGGGGAAGATAAGGAGTTCAATTTTAGCCATGTTGAGTTTGAGTTGATGTTGAGACATCCAGGTAGAGATGTCAGAAAGACAGCTGGTGAGGCGAGCTTAAATAGATGGAGAGAGAAAGGGAGTAGAGAGATAGAGTTGAGTGTCATCAGCGTAGAGGTGATATTGGAAGACATGGGAGGCAACGAGTTTGCCTAGGGACATGGTATAGATACAGAAGAAGAGAGGGCCAAGGACAGAGCCTTGGGGAACACCAACCAAGAATGGAAGGGAGGAGGAGATGGAGTTGGCAAGAGACACATTGAAGGAGCAGTCAGAGAGGTAGGAGGAGAACCAGTCGAGGACGGAGCCACCAAAGCCAAGGGAGTTAAGTCAATCCAGCAAGGGTGAGTGGTCAACAGTATCGAAGGTAGCAGAGAGGTCAAGGAGGGCAAGAATGGAATAGAGGTGGTTAGATTTAGCCACAAGAAGATCATTGGTGATCTTAGCGAGAGCAGTTTCAGTAGAGTGAAGGGGGTGAAACCCAGATTGGATGGAGTCAAGGGAGGAGTTGGCTGAGAGGAAGTCAAGGCAGCGGGAGTAGACAGCACACTCAAGAAGCTTGGAAGCAAAAGGAAGGAGTGAGACAAGATGGTAGCTAGAAGGGTCAGAGGGGTCAAGAGTGGACTTTTTGAAGATAGGAGAGACAGTGGCGTGCTTGAAGGCGGATAGGAAGGAGCCAGTAGAGAGGGAGAGGTTGATGATGTGCAGGAGGGAAGGGGCAACAGTGGGAACAATGGAGGTCAGGAGGCAGGAGGGGATGGGGTCAAGGGGGCAAGTGGAAGGGTTGGAGGAGGAGATTTCCTCAAGGGAGGTGGGAGGGAAGGAGGACAGGAGAAAATCAGGGGGAGAAGGGAGGGAGTAGGAAGAGGAGAGGAGTGGGAAATGATATCGAGGCGGATCTTGTCTATCTTGGAGGTGAAGAAGGAAGCAAGATCCTGAGCAGAAAGGGAGGAGTGAGGAGGAGGACATGGGGGCTTGAGGAGGGAGTCAAAGGTGGAGAATAGGTGGCGAGGGTCCCGAGAACAGGACTCAATGAGGGAGGCATAGTAATTCTGTCTAGCGAGGGAGTCAGCAGAAGTAAGAGAGGAAAGACAGAATTTGAAGTGAAGGAAGACAGCATGAGAGTGGGATTTGCGCCAAAGGCATTCAGCAGCACAGGTGCAGGAACGGAGGTGGTGGATACTGGGGATGAGCCAAAGACGAGGCTTGTGGAAGCGGGTAGGGCGGGAGGAGAGGGGGGCAAGGGAGTCAAGGGTGGTGGAGAGAGAAGCATTGAAAGCAGAAATGGCAGAGTCAGGGGAGGAGGAGGAGGAGAAGACTGGGGCGATAAGGGGGGAGAGAGAGGAGGCAAAATCCAGGGGGTTAAAGGCCTGCAGGTCACGGAGGAGGCGTGGAGAAGGGCAAGAGGAAGGGGGACAGTGGTAGACATTGAAAGAGGCAAGGAAGTGGTCAGAGATGGGATGAGGATTGAAGGAGAGGTCAGAAACAGAGCAGTTCCTAGAGAAGACGAGGTCAAGAAAATGGCCGTTAGTGTGGGCGGCGGAGTTGGTCCAAAGTTGGAGGTTGAAGGAGGAGGCTAGTGAGAGGAAGTGAGTAATGGAGGGCTAGGAAGGGACATCAACGTGAATGTTGAAGTCACCGTGGATGAGAGTGGGGGTATCGTCGGAGAGGAAGAAAGTGAGCCAGGACTCAAATTCAGAGAGAAAGGAGGAGAGAGAGGTGTGTGTGTGTGTGTGTATATGGTAGATGACAGTGACACAGAGATGGAAGGAGGAGTAGAGTTGCACAGAGTGAGCCTCAAAGGAAGGGAAGGAGAGAGAGGGGATGATGTACTTACCCATCAGCTGTACATCACTAACATCTCCCTAAAGGTGTCTCTTCCTAGGTGCCTCTGAGGCTGCTGCTGCTGGGAGTAGACAGGGAGGGATTGCCTACAATAGTGCCAGCTCCACTTGCAACCAGGGAGAGAGACAGTTCCAGATACATGCAGTTCTGGATATTTATTATTGTGGGTGTTCTTCAAAAGTGCTCAGAATTACATGGCTCTGGTGTATTGTATTTTTATTATACACAGTTTTAACTATGTAGGTTGTTATATGGTTGGCATCACATTAATGCATTTGTCTTCATTACTCTATATAGAGGTGGCAAGTATTAACATTTACCGTTTGCCAACAGTAGCAGAACCATGGAAAGGTTGAGTGACATGACGAAGGTCACACCATAAGCCTATGGAGAAGGATATTGCAGCAGTGAGAGCAGTTTAATTTATTTTATTTATTTATAAAATATTTTTATCTCACCCCTCCTTTCCGCAGGGCAGCTTGGGGCGGCGAACAACAAATTAAAACAATAAAACAATAAAAACAATTTAAAAGTTACAAATCCCATATGCGGGAGAAAAAAAACTCCCCACCCACCCACCCTACCTCCCCCCCCCTCGCCAAAAGCCTGGCAGAACAGTCAGGTCTTACAGAAACGTCGAAATGTCAGGAGAGTGGGGGCCAACCAAGCCTCCTCCAGGAGCGAGTTCCACAGCACGGGGCAGCCATCGAAAAGCTCTAACATCTCTGGCCACCCATCTCACCCAGAGAATCTCTAAAAAGGCTCCCATGGATGATCTCAGGGGTTGCACGGGCACATGGGGAGTGAGGCGGTCCCGCAGATAAGCAGGGTACAGGCCGTGAAGGGCTTTCAAGGTCAAAACCAGCACCTTGAACCTCGCCTGGTGAAGCACTGGTGAAACAGTCAGTGCAGAGCCCAGAGCACAGGTGTCATGTGCTCCCTGCGGCCCGCCCCCGTAAGGAGACCCACGGCATTCTGCACCAGCTGCAGCCTTCACACCAGCTTCTCGGGCAGCCCCACGTAGAGCGCGTTGCAGTAATCCGGCCTCGAGGTGATGAAGGCATGGATAACAGTGGTGAAGTCGGAGTCTGAGAGATACGGCCGAAGCCGCCAGACAAGATGTAACTGCTGAAACGCACTCCCCTCCACAGCCACAACCTGAGATTTCAGGCTGAGCCATGAATCAAGGAGCACACCCAGACTCCACGTCTGAGAAACCATGGGAAGTAGGGATGTGCGAACGCAGTTCGGAAGTTCGGAGTTCGGGCCAAACTCGAATAGTTTGGTCGACCGAATCGCGCTGAACTCGAATTCGACCGAACTGTTCGGTCGAATCTGAACCAGTTCGGAAGGCCAAAAACCCCGGTTTTGAATGTACGAACTCGGTTCGGAAGTTCGTAATTAGTCCGAACTCAAATAGTTTGGTCGATTGAACCGAACTTTCGAACCACACTCGATTTTTGAACCGAACTGAACCAAATTTCCAAACTCGGTTCTGTTTGCACATCCCTAATGGGAGGGCAACCCCCGCCCCCCTTACAGGCAGAGATTCAGCCACTCCCAGGTCCTCCAAGCCCTCGCCCACCAACATCACCTCCGTCTTGTCAGGATTCAGCTGCAGATGGCTCAACCTCATGCAAGCCCCCACAGCTGACAGGCACTGGGAAAATAAGGAGACTGCATGGCCTGGGTCGATGGAAAAAGTGAGGTAGAGCTGCGTGTCATCAGCATACTGATGACACTGCATGCCCTGAAACCCTCTAACGATCTCCTCTAACGGCTGCATATAGATGTTAAACAAGAGGGGGGACAGAATGGCACCCTGTGGGACTCCACACATGAGGTCCCAGGGGGAAGATGTACATTCCCCCAAGACCACTCCATGTGCTCCATTATACCAATGTATTTAGGCAGACTGGGACCAGGCTCTTTATGTATTCCAAATAAATTATTTCCAACACAGGGAGGTGCTTACAAAGAGGTGGATAGGCAAAAATTTCATATGACCAAAGACTGTGCTCTTGTTTCCTAGGGGAAGTGGAATATGTGTTGCACTTCCTTTGGGATTGTTCTCTGTATATGGATTTGAGAAAAATATATCTTGCCCCTCTAACCAAAAAGTTTGGATCTTTTAACAGGTTGGAGAAAATTATTCGTGTGTTACAAAATATGTCTGTTAAAGTACAGAATGCAGTGGTTATACCCATGCAGCACGGAAACTCTGTAAGAAATCCAGGATCTAATTTAGAACGGATGGAGCTCAGGCGAATTGGAGGGTGCTTATAGTACAAATTTGAATATTTGTATAATTCTTGGTTGTACAGATTAAGGGCTGCAAGATATCAACAGTGAGTCAATCAAGTAACTGTATGTAAAAGTTGGAGCTATGCTTTCTTAGATAATATGGGTGTGATTCCCTGTTGGGAATTGTAGAATATCTTTTTAATGTTTGTGTGTTACATTTATAATTTATGCCTCCACCTATGCATGGAGTGTTTATGTGTGGACACATGATGTTTTTATGTATTGATTATTTGGCATTTGGCCATCAATAAATTCTACTACTATGGAGAAGGAAAGAGTTGAATTCTGATTTTTTGTGTGTGTCCCATACTTCACCAACAAGATTACTGTAACCAGTTCAGCAGCAATGAGTGACTGCAATAAACCAGTTCTTTAGTCCTAGGAATGTACAGTAGGCACATCATTCATTTTTGTTTTAGTTTTTGTTTTTGTTTATGAAAACCCCTTTGTTTTGGGGGAGCGGGGTTTTCATAAACGACCCTACCATTTAAATTTTTTCCATTGTTTTAGTTTATTAAAAATAATAATAAAAGATCATTTTAAAAAATGGCTGTGCCTGCACAAAATAGGCACTGCGCATGTGCAGACTGGCTGCCCTTTTCCAAAATGTCACTGATGCTTCTTGTGCCAATTTAGGAAAGGGTGCGCAGAACGTGTAGAATGGCCCCGGTGGCCTTTTAGCACATGTTGTTGTTTATCCTTTTTTCTTTTTATAATGAAAACGGACACAATTTTGTTCATTCTCATCCATTTTTGTTACCTTTTGTCATCTATTTCCATATTTTAATTACTAAAACAAATGAGGCGTTGTTCGTTTTGGTAATTAAAATAACAAAAACAAATTGCACATCCCTGTTTAGTCTTACCTCTTATCAGGCAGCTGAGTAATTCAAGGTGATGCTTAATGATTCCTGATGACACAGTATGGAAGTAAATGTTGTTAAGTCCATGCTGGCCATTGGAAGGTTGCAGTGACCGTCTAAGCTGACAAACATGGAGTAAAAACAGACTTGCACATAACTCTGCTTTAACACTGGTTTAACATTTCTTACGCATGTTGGAGGGCTGTACTGGTCCACTATGCAGCCCTGCAACATGCATAAGGAATATCAAAGCAGAGTTAAGGTTCATGTCTGTTTGTACCCATGGGGTCTTGGACAGAGCAGGAAAAAAATGCAAACCATCTATATTTAAGAAGAAGGCTTGTGTTAGAATTTCTACTATTTCTTTTTAATAAAGTAAATACAGAAAGAGGCTACGTTTGATTCCGTATGGTATGCAAAGACTTGATGGATATTTTCAGACATGACACCACTGCCCATGGCCATGTTTACCCCAGCATGGCCATGGGTGGTGGTGTCACCTCTGTTACCGCCCACCAGATGTTCAACACGAGCGGGAGCAGAGGTAACCCTGGACCATGGCAGGGCTAAACCCAGGATGTGAGCTGAGGAGCACAGGGGCAGGGCTGTGTGGACCCACATCTGCACATCCCCCGCCCTCTGTGAGGTTGGGGGAAGACCTCACAAGGGACTGGGAGGAAGGTAGGGGGGTTGAACACGCAACGCCGCCCGTTTGCAGGCACCGGAGCACAAGGCAGTGCCTGGAAAACTACCCTCAGGGTCTTATAGGGCCTTAGGAATCGAATAGATACCAGGCCTAGCTCATCATTGGGTATCTGGGTATAGCGCAAGCCTTGGTCCGTTCCTCGGGCCACAGTCACTCGGGGTCCCAGGAAAGGGGTGCGAAGGGGAAGGGAGGATGGTGCGGAACAGGGGGTGCGGCCCCTGGGAAAACAGGAGGGTAGGGATAGGACTTCCGTTCCCCAGGCCCAGGGGCACCCGCTGTGAGGAGTTAAGGAAGCACTCACCTGCT
>QEPC01004630.1:6882983-6899268 GCA_003113815.1 Sphenodon punctatus | reverse complement strand
TGTGGAATTTACTGCCAGGGGAGGTGGTCAAGGCCAGCAGTATAGCTGAGTTTAAAAGAGGTTTGGACATGTTTCTGGAAGATAGTTCCATTAGCAGCTATTAGCCAGATAGGATTGGGGAACAAAACCCCTTACTGTCGGGAGCCTAGGGATGACCCACAGGGAATGGATAGCATGGTGACCTGTTGGGTGCTTCTCCCAGGCCCCCGTGATTGACCAATGTCCGAAACAGAATGCTGGGCTTGAGAGACCATTGGTCTGACCCAGTATGGCACTTCTTATGTTCTTATGTAAAGCAGCTGGTGGGGTTGGGAGGGGGCATGCCATTGCTGTCCTGAATGTCAGAAAGCAACAAAATTAACTAAGGAAATCCCAAGGAAAATCGGGTGATTGAAATGTCCCTCTTTAAAGCGTGGATAGAGTCTGAAAGTGCTGATCCAGTATTATTGCCTAGGAAGAGATCCTGCTAGGTCATATTATATGCTACTTGTTAACCAAATCATGATGAATTTTTATTTTTTTTTAAGTATCTCATTTGCACCCTTTTCACTGCAAGAGTCTCTTTCAATCTGGCTCTCTATCCCAACCTTCTTGCTCAAAGGTTAAAAAGAACTTATTGATTACACTGTGAAGTGTGCCAGTGACATTTCTAAGGTTGTGTAGTACAAATCTATAGGTAGCTGCGGAGTGTTCATGCTTGATCAGATTCCTGTTATTACTGGGAGAAGTTCAAACTTTAACAGATGAAAGATGATTTGTACACTATCTCAAGCTGTAAAATATTTTCCTTGAGTTTTGTGTTTAATATCCTCTGCAAAACACAACAAACACCACAAATGAATTTCCATAGAAACCCTAATATTTGGTACAGGAACAGATGATGCTTTGTTGGCAAGCTAAATTTGAATGAAGCAGTTAAGTCAAAACTGCCCCTATGGTTTTTACATGGAGTTATATCTATAGTTATGGCTGCCCAAATACTTCCCAGTACAAACCCCCTACTTGCAGGTGTTTGAACTATTCCTACATTAACCATTCAAGCTCAGATAGCATCCTCAGGCTGATTTTAAAAAAATATTTCAGAAGAAACTATTCATCCACTTCCAAAGACAGGTTGAGGGACAAACAAGTAGCTTGCCAATGTTGAGGTTTTGTTAGTTTTTTAAACAGCTCGAATGCCCACAGAGTTTTCAGCAAGAAACTGAAATTTGGCAAGGAAATAATCCCATGGTAAGAGAGGTGCTTTTTGTGTTTCCCATCAAAATCCATCCAAATTTAGCCAAATTATAACCCTCTGAGAACCGTTCCTCCCGCTCAGCACTTCCGCCTTAATTCTCTGAAGATTAGTGGTAACTCTACCAGCTTTCATCAGCTTGACAGGTCTTTCTGTTCTGGATTCTAGTTTATATAAGTTGATATCAATTTGATATCAATTTAAAATAAATTATATCAAATTTATATTCAATTGCTATTAACTTTATATTAAAGGCTATAAAGTGATAGGGTCTTTAATAATATGTTGTTTGTTTCATGTGCTTATGGTGTTTTTTAGTAGGAGACAAAGTTTATTAAGAAGGGTTTATAATTGTGCTATTAAACTTTATTATAAACATTATTAAACATTAAATGGCAGTGTAAAAATAAGGATAGGAATAATAAGTATATAAAACAGCAGCAAGAACAAATGGAATTAATATCTGTTAATATAAGAGAGTGTTAAATCATGAAACGTTAGGAAAGGGATACTTAATACTATGCAAATATAAATAAGAAAGAAAGAAAAATAAAAAGGAATTACAAAATAAAATAAAAGAAGATTATTTTAAATACAATCTGAAGTTTTTACTAGGGCTATAACTCAGTCTTCAGAAAACTTCAGAAATCACATTTTTACCGGGGGGCTAGTCACATAGGCAGCCCCAGTGTTTTCACACCGGCATGCTTCCCCCCACCCTGGAGTCTGTGTGGAGGAATCCAACCTGAAGGAGCCTAGCGGTGACACCTGTGTGAGAGGGGATGGAGTTTCCCACAGAAGGCCCGGGACATGGGGCTACAAAGGTGCGATAGGAGGAGAGTGGGGAAAAGATTCTGAGTGGCCAGCAGAGACTGGAGTCATTGCTCAGGCCATTTTTACCGGGGGGCTAGTCACATAGGCAGTCCCAGTGTTTTCAGACTGGCACGCTTCCCCTCACCCTGGAACTTGTGTGGAGGAATCCAACCTGAAGGAGCTCAGCGGTGACACCTGCGTGAGAAAGGGTGGAGTTTCCCACAGAAGGCCCGGGACGTGGGGCTACAAAGGAGGCGCATGCCAGAGGGCATCACGCCTAAGGGTGTCGTGCGTAAAGACGCACCCTTGTGCGTGTGACCTTAGGCGTGCGAGTCAGGGGGCCAGCGCGGGATACTGCTCTCCTGTTTAGTCCCTGTTGTGCAACCGTAGTGACTCCAATACTATTGGATTTGGAATCTTACTTGACGGAGTCGTACCAATCGCTACGGGTAAGACACACAGAAGCCTGGTGGCTGCTCTGAGTGGTGGTATATACAGCAGGGGGAGCCTGGATGCCCTGTAGACAGAAGTCGAATGCCCAGTCTTTCAGCTGCCCCCTTTTCTAGGAACTAAAGTCGAAATGCCAAGAGTAAAATCAACTGACTGTGAGGGGATGATTACAAGGGCTAGAGAATTGGTTAAGCAGCTGAAGATGGATAAGTTTGTGACAACTGATAATCGGGGCTGAACTATTACCGAGGAGGAGGTGTTGAGCCTACAAGAGAGATGCTCTCCAAGGATTTTTTCTGGTGGTAGCTTTATAGAGAACATACCTACTGTTAGTACCCCAAAAAATGTATGTGACTCTTATAGACTTTTGATGGGTACTACACCGGATAATAGTAGAGAGGTTATAATAGACTCGGGGGCCCCAGTAGTAGCAGAAGTTGTTGAGACAATGAGGATATTTATTGAAGAATTTACCAATAAGGTGTTGGCAAAATTAGAAGGGGTTTCCTTGTTGCTCTTAGCACAGCAGAAGGCCCTGGAAGCTTTAGCCACACGTCCTGAAATCCCGACTGAGAGGGGGGTGAAGGGGAAGGCTCTGGACTGGGTTGAGGTTGTTTCAATGGCTTGTCAAACCATGGAGACCTCTCACAAGGAAATACAAGGCCATTTACCAGGGGGTGGGAAGGGGATCACCCGGTGGACGGAAGGAATAAGCAGTCCCTTAAAGTTGACCAAAGGGCCTTATCATTTAAAATTATACCACTACCATGAGGTTTTTGGCCAAGGTGAAATTCTAAATCTCTTATTCTAGCCCATATGTCTAACATTTTGGGATATATGGTCCCACGAAATAACATAACACACTTTAAGTTGCTCCCATGGATTGGTAGGGAGCAGAGGGTGGTCATTTATTTCCGTGCTGCAGATATAGTAGAGAACCTTTTAACATGCTCAAGTCTTTTTGCCTCCTGGGGTGTTTACATTTGCATAACATATCTAAATCCTAAAGTTTATTCTCTTCTGCTTGGAGCAGGAGGAAGTATAGCATTTCAGCAAAGGGTAGTGCCCCATATGGTGGAGGCGTCTAACGTAAATCCCAACCACACTACACTAGTCAAAAGGTCATTTAAGGCCTCTACAACTGTTCCAATTCCCTCTCGCTTACCAAAACTGGTATCTCTTGGGAGTAGCCCTGTGGTGGAGCCAGGGCTTAACCAAGAGATACAGCAGGTGGCCAAAATAGACGATCAGTCCCAGGGGGATTCCCAGTCACAGACCACCATAACTGATGAATTGGACACTGCAGAGGGGCAGGAAGTACAGCAGTCGGGGATAGGCAATCAAGCACCAGAGGAAAGGGAGACTAACCTGGAACAGGAACTCACATTATGACTTGGTCATCCTAGGGACTTCAATCAGATTAGGATCAGAGTCTGGAATTTGGTGGGATGGCAGGCCCACCAGACAAATAAGG
The DNA here is from genome assembly GCA_003113815.1 of Sphenodon punctatus. NCBI lineage: Eukaryota > Metazoa > Chordata > Lepidosauria > Sphenodontia > Sphenodontidae > Sphenodon > Sphenodon punctatus. Next base: position 6,895,297 of record QEPC01004630.1, on the reverse strand, counting down.
AATTTGTAACATTCGTTAGAAAGCCCCACATAGTTTTTCTGGTTGAGACTTGGGCAAAGGAACCATTATGTTTCGAACACTAGGTAGCTTTCGACTTGCCAGCTATACAATATAATGCTAGGGGGAGACCAGGAGGGGTGGGGGGGCTGCCTGAATTTTGAATCCCTGGCCTCTGCTACAGTCGGTTTAATATTAAAGTTTAAAGAGTTGCAGGTTATTTTACTGGCCACATATATCCCCCCCATCAATGCAGGGTCGTATGACCCCAAAAGATCGCTAGCTCTAGAGGACCTGATAGAGAACCTCCTTACTCAATATCCCCAGGCTCTATTTCTATTAGTAGGGGATTTAAACGTCAGGTTGGGCCAAGATGATGCGGCTTTGGAGGCGCACGGGGTTACTACCTTACCTAGTCCATCAATGCTAAATCCCAGAGTCTGGAAAGATGGCATTATAAACTCTACGGGCCTATGGCTAGCAAATATGGCTAGAACACTACAATTATATGTCCTGAATGGCTCAGGATTCAGTGATCCAGTAGGGGAATATACCTTCATTAGCCACCAAGGGGCAAGCATAGTAGACTCCGCAGTAGTATCATATAGTACTTTGTCCTATTTGGTTGACTTTGCTATGGTCCCATGTGTGTTAGGTGATCACTTGCCTTTGTCACTCACCTTTCAATTCGATGGTCAAAATTTTGATTTACATGTTCATGGGCAGGAGTTGACACATTTGAGGACACATATTTTGGTTAAATGGAGCAGTAAGTTGACGCAGTCAGTGGAAAAGCTTATGAGGGAGCAAGCAGTAGATTGGTCAACAACCCTGGCTGGAGAATTAGATCCTGGTGCAGTTATCGATAACTTTAATCAAATATCCCAGCTTCTTTTTTCCCATATAGTGGACTTATAATCCCGGAGAGGCCAGCATACTATGGGAAATAAGGTGACCTGGTATGATGTAGAATGTAGGGCGGCAAGGAGGGAACATATAAAACAGTATAGGATGTACCGAGAATCTAATAGTAGCATGCAGTGGGCACAGTATATTATAGCCAAGCGCCATTATCAAAATTTAATACAAGTAAAGAAACGCAATTACCAGCAGACTCAATGGACTCAGCTACTGGAGGCCAGCAAATGTAATGATTCACAAGCCTTTTGGAGAATAATTAATAGTTCATTAAAGAGAAGAACTTGGGCACCAGAGTGCCCCATTAGAAAAGATAATTGGGAAGTATTCCTGCGAGCTACTTATGCTAAAGACCTCCCTTCTCCTAGTAGTAAAGTAGATTTTGATTCATCACACTGTTGGCCACCAGTTACAAAAGAGGAAGTTATTATGATAATAGACTCCTTTAAGCCGGTGAAAGCTGCAGGGCCCGATTTGATTCAAATTGATTTATTGAAAGCACACAAGGATTGGTGGGCCACAAACCTGGTGGTCCTTTTCACTGTGATTAACCGATCCGGTGTCTTTCCTAGTGGTTGGGGAAGGGCTATAATAACATCAATTTATAAGAAGGGAAAAAGAACTGACCCTAGCAACTACAGACTTATAAATCTGATAAGTGTGGTTGCTAAAACATATGCCAAACTACTAACTAAGAAATTAGAGGATTGGATGGGGCAAAATAACATTCTGGCCCCAGAACAAGCTGGTTTCCAGGCAAACCGATCTACTTGCGAACAATGTTTGGTTCTTTACCACCTAGCTGAAAAATATAAAGCGCGAAATGGCAGATTTTTTGTTGCTTTCCTTGACTAAAGATCGTCCTTTGATTAGATCAGTAGGACGCATCTGTGGGATAAGCTGAGGATAGTTCATTTTTTGCATTGATTCAAAAATTGCATGACCACTCTTCAATGGCGGTAAAAATAGATAGTATGGGACATATAACAGCATGTTAGAACAACAACTGGAGTAAGGCAGGGGTGTATTTTGGCCCCTGCCCTATTCAATTTATTTATAAATGATGTGGTACCTTTGGTTACAAGATATGAATTTTTTCTGCCCAAGTTGGCAGAGGGCCAGGTGGGATGCTGACGATTTGGTCCTTATGGCACAGACCTGGATTGGCCTGTCTCGCCAGCTGAAGGCATTTGCCGAATATTGTGCTAGTAACTCTTTGACCATAAATTATGCAAAATCTAAAGTGCTGGTTTTTTCAAATGAAAAGCGTACTTATAATTGGACAATGAATGGCCACTCTTTGACCCAAGTAAAAACCTTAAAATATTTGGGGCTGAATTTTCATGCTGGAATGAGCACTTAAAGAGGCAATTACCAGCAGCTAAGGGTATGTCCCTCACCCTATGCAACTATTTTGTGAGGACAACAGGCATTGGATCAGACATAGCAATAAAAGTATTTAATAGCAAGACAAAAGCAACATTTCTTTACGGGGCAGAGTTATGGGCACCACTATTGTCAGCTAATATAGATACAATCCAGGCAAAATTTCTTAGAAGTATTCTTAGGGCACCTCAATGTGTCCCAAACCATGTTCTCAGACTGGAGACAGGGCAAATTAGATTCAGGTACTCCACCTGGCTTATGGTGCAGAATCTTTTACTTAAGATTGGTAGCTCTATACGGATCGGCCTTCTTCTATTTTTAAAAACTTATCCATTTGAGAGCGACTGGAGTCTGGCAATGGTAGCACATTTCCAGAAGCTGGGCTTTGGACCGTCCTATTTTTTAGGAAAAGGGCTATGCTGGGTCAAGGCTATGGCCCAGGCTCGATTGGAGGATAACTTCTACCAAATGGAAATTGCGTCCATAAGGGAAACCTCTTATTTGAAGGGGTATCTACAGTGGCTTCCCAATAGATATCAAATAGCAGATTATTTAACTACAAGTATATCGGCACACACCAGATACCTTTATTTCTGAGCAAGGACTAACTCTCTCCCATCAATATTATGGTGAGTAGACTAACAGGGATACCTTATGGAGAGCGGTTATGTCCATACGAGCAGTTGTCTACGGAATCTACCTAACATTTAATATTGTATTGTCATCTGTATGACCAGATTAGGGAGCGGTTCATCTCTCCTTTGTTGGCAAAATTCCCGGGAAGATCAGACACAGATCTGTTGATAATCTTGCTTTCAGGCTCTAGGACTGATAATGTTAAAATGGTGGCCCAATTTCTTATTCAGGCTATTCATGATCAAAAGCTGTTTTTAGAGCATAAGTTGTTTGTAGATGTTTAAGTGACAACATAGAGCCGTTTAGGTAAATTTTCATTTCTGCGGCTTATGTATAAGAATACTTATCCTATTTTGTATTAACAGTGGTTTGTAAGTTTTATGTTTTGTATTGTCTTGACTATGACCTTTGGTCACATTAATAATAAACAAATTGATTTGAAATCACAGAAGATTACGGTATTCAGTTTGGAAAGACTGAAGTTCTGAAGACCAAGACCGTTATTTGGAAAACTTTTTAAAACTTGGGGAAACTTCGGAAACCGCTACATGCATTGGGGGCTGGTGGACAGTTGAGCTTGTTCTGGAAATTAAACTTAGTGCCATATTTGGTAGGAGGGGAATATGCGAGGGGACATTTGAGTGATGGTACGCCAGATGGCAAGTTCTGATTGGCTGGCCAAGCCAGATGGCAAGCTTTTGATTGACTGGCACAGCAAAATAAAAGTGGCTGCAGCCATTTTGTCCATTCTCTTTGGTGAATTTGACTGTGTGCTACAGTGCTGCTGGAACTGTAAGTAATCAGTTGGAGGTGGGAGGGGTGCCTGTCCTGTCCTGTCCTGGTAGGGTTTGAACTGGCCAGTCGATAGGGCCAATGCTGGGGGATGGGGGTTACATTTACCTTTACCATGCCATGCAGTCTCTTTTTAAAAAATAATTGGGTGCCACATTGCTTCCAGTTCTGTCTGTTGCTTGGTTGGCACTTGGAGCCATGAGGCCTGACTGGGATCTCTCTGCCTGGTTCCACTTCCCTTTGCTTGGTCTGTTCAAGTTACCAGTGCCACAGTACCAATACCATACTAAGAGAGTGCCCCGGGGTGGTGGTGGTGGTGATGAATGTCTGGTTTCTTAATTTTGTGAGTGCTGGGGCCTGGGCTTGCTGGCTTTTGATGGGATTTATTTCTCCATGCAGTTGCAAACTGTTTTGCAGGGGTTGTTGTATTCTTCTTGAACGAATGTCCCTTGCTAGCCTGCATTTTTGTGCACTGCTTGGTTGGTGTACTAATGATTAAAGTGAGTGCTGATGGTGGGCCATGCTGTGGGTACACTATTGTTGGTGGGGGTTTTTTCTATTTCTGTATGGAGTTGCACTTTTGTGGGGTTGTCTTCTGGAGCGATTGTCCCACTCTTGCTAAACTGCTTTTCTGGGTAGTGCTTTTCTGGGTAAAGCTTAGGCTCTGGTTTTCAGTTGTGGACTGCCACCAGTGACAGAAGTGCCAGCAGACACCTGTCCCAGACTTCTCAGAATTCCTTCCTCCTTTTCTCATTATAATGCAATAGTAAGTGCACAGTGACAATACAAACAATTACTAATATGTATGTGTACCCTACACCTAATAACCTATACTATATGCAATATATTCCTATAAGTATCTATATAAATAAATTTCTATCTGATATGTGTTCGTTCTATCTATCTATCTATCTATCTATCTATCTATCTATCATCAGGGGGAGCCAGACAGGGAAAGGGAAAATGAAAAATAAAGGGTATAAAGAAAGGTAAGGTATAACACAGAGGGCTGGGGAAGATTTTTAGTGCAAGCACCAGAGTTCTGTAAACACAACCTGACATAGTAAGAGCTAACACAGAACCTGAATCAAACAGCCTGGCCCTGCAATATAAAGGGTTGCAGTGTCCTCCCCCAGAGCCCCCCTGATTGGTTGTGGGAGGCAGGAGGCATTGAGCAATCACAGGGTACCATTCAACTCTCTGGGGCCCGCTTGAGGTGCTCATTGGCCAGCAATTATATCCATCAGGTTCTTCCCCTCCCATCACAGGCCCAGTTCAAGAGTTCAGCACTGTTTCCATTCCAAATGGCTCCACATTTTCCCTCCAAAATAACTGCCAGGCAATAACGAAATGAATAACGAAAAATGAAAGTCCTTATTAATTTTTTTATTATTTATGTTCATTATCGTTACTGCAATAACGATAACAAAAATGAAGAATATCGTTTTAATTATCGAATATAACAAAAACAAAGTGCACACCCCTACAGCTCTTTTTTGATTTGGAGGAGTATAAAGAAAATAGATTAGATCATTTACGCAGAATCTTGATGATGGAAATTAAACATTTTCGTGACAGATATCAGACCGTGAATTTGGAAGACAAAGTGAGTAGATATAAAGTGTGTATATATTCATGTACCGGGGCTGTAAATTTTGATTATAGAGTAAAAGCTTTGGGGTTGTTTTTTTGTTTGTTTGTTTGTATTATCAGACTAGCAAGGCCGGTGAGCTATTGCATAAGATGACCGTGTCGAAGTACTTGGGCATTAAGGAGTAAGTCCCATTGTAAGTCAGTGAGAATTAGGTTCCTTAACTACTTTGGCACTATTGAAAATGTTATCCATAGTGTTTCTAGGGGTACCACCTTTCATGGTTTTACCCTGAGACTAGCATTTGGGCCTATGGGAGTCTCAGGGTTAAACCACGAAAGGTGGCAACCCTAATTTTTTCTATTATACTTCACCCACTGATGACTTGTAAAGTCACAGGAGTTAGAGATGAAAAAGACCTGCTATAGTAAGTAGTGCATCTTCTTGTCAAATATTAAATTGATAGCATGTTGTAACCTCCCCACCCCCCCAAATGCTTATTTGCCAAATTACAGGTTTGGAATAGAAAATAAAGTTTGAGATGACATTTGAGTTATAGGACTTAGAAAACTGTATTGGGAGGGAAAGGTCATGATTTAGTTGGAAAGAGGTGAACGTCAAGATAGTAGTACTGTAATAGTAGTTTCAAAACTGCCTTTCAGTTAGAAAACATGCTTTCTGGTGTGTAGAATTTTTCTTTCACTTATGGGGATAAAATAGCATCATAACCTTCTCTAGTCAGGAAACTGATGGCACTAAATAAAGTGTATTTTTATGACAACATTTTGCACATTCACAAGCCCTTTTAATAACTACCTGTTTTAGAACAATACTTCATAGCTTGTTTTTACACGGATGCCAGCCACCCATGAACACCCAACGTATGGGTAGGAGAGCATCTGTGTAAACGTCAACAGATGCGTGTGCGCCCTCCTGTGACCCACCCACCAACACCCATCAACACCCATGGAGCAGCTGGGAAGGAACTGGCATGCTCCGTGGGTGGAGATGGGTGTCGAACACCCACCTGTCCATGTAAACGGCAAAACCCACACCCACAGGAAGGGTCCGCTGAAACCACCAAGACACAGTTAGAGAGGCCCTGCAGGAGTCTGTGAGCAGACACCCTCAGGGAGAGATGCCCAATGCCTGGCCAGGAGCCCTTAAAGGAGAAGCAAGACAGGACATGGGTGGGCCGACTCCCAATATGTCAGGCAGAAAAGCCCTAGACAAGACAAAGGGAGCCAGTGCTACGACATGTACAGGAAGGGGCAGAGTAAGCAGAGGGACCCCAGGATGGCCAGGGGAGAGGGCCTGAGTCAACGGCACAGGAGGAGGGGGAAGGATGGCTACTGACAGCGCACTCATCCTGACACAGGGGCAGAGGGTGCAATGCAGCTCCGGCACCACCTGCATCCCCACCCCAAACCATGACCACAGGGCACAGGGAGAAGAGTGCATCACACAATGAGGTAAGAGTGAGGGTACCCACCCACCCAGGGGAGGGCACTGACAAGCCCTGAGCATATGCCAGGAAAACCCTGGGTGAGCAGCTGACAGCCACACCATTCCCCCTTCACAGGACAGCACCCAGACCCTGACGCAGAGCACCACCAGGGAGACAGCTGAGGAGGGCCTCCGTGGCAGCCAGGTAAAATAGCAGGACCCCCCCAGGGAGGGGGGCTAAGGAACACCCCACAGAAGTAACAGGGGTGCAGAGGGACAACAGTTCACCCCCATGCATTTCTCCCAACAAGAGACCACCTGCTCCATTGTCACAACAGCCACCGGGCAGGCCACTAGGGATGTACGAACGCGGTTCAGACGTTCAGTGTTCGTCCTGAACTCAGCCCGTTCAGACGGCTAAACTAAACGGCCGAACCGAACCCCTGAAGCCCTGAACAGTTTGGCCGTGTTCGGGTGAGTTTGGGCGGGAAAAAAACTGGTTGGCAGGCCCAGGGAGAGGGGGGCAGCTGAGGATCAGACTTCCTGGTGCCAGGGATGGAGAGGCTTGGACTAGCAGCCAGCCTGCCGAATCACCATCCCTCTTTTCCTCAGACCACTGACTTTGCAGTCTGCGATTGGCATGGGGCTAGGATGCACAGAGCCAATGGGGCTTGCGGTAAGGCGGGCGCGGCACATAACAAAAGTCATTGTCCTCCCCCCTTCCAACTCCTTCTGACTAGCCACTGATCCTGTGAGCAGCCGTTTTCAGAAGTCTCCCTCTCCCAGCGGTTTCTGTTCCTCCCAGTCTATTGCCATCCTCTTCCTATTTTACCAATTTCGACACATTTACCTCCATAGTTTCATTTATTTAGATTGGTTTGGTTGATTTAGGTGTTATTTTTATTTTTTACCCCTCCCTGTGTTCTTTCTCCCTCCCCTCCATTGAATCCTTCCCTCCTCTCTGTATATATTCCATCCGTGATTCCCTTCCCCTGTTTTTGGATTTATTTAGAGTAGCATTAGATAGATTTAGCTTTCATTTCAGTTTTGTACCTCTCCCTGTGTTGTTTGTTGTGAGCTGTCCTTGTCCCCACCCCCATCCCTGTGCAGATAGATAGATAGATAGATAGATAGATAGATAGATAGATAGTGTGTAGTGATTCAGTTTTAATATTTTATAGTGTGTTTGTAGGACTAGGCCTTTGTAGATATTAGATAATATTTGATTTAGTTCCATAGGTTTTAGAATAGTTAATAGCAGTTAGAGTTAGTGTATATATATATATATATATATATATATATATATATATATATATATTAGATTACAAATTTGAATATATAAATAAAAAAATATATATAAAATCTTCCAGTGCATTATTTGGGTGGGAGAAATGGAGAAGAGAAGCAGGAGAGGCCAGTCTGATGCCCGTAAGGCAGGCAATGGGGCACATGGCAGAAGTGCTAGGGGCCATGCCAGTGGAGTGGCATCAGGCATCAGCAGTAGCCCGAGCCCGTCACCACGCCCCAAACTGCACAGGCCTGATTTTGGCAGTCAGGCTTCAGGGCCCCCAGCAGTGGCACTAGGGGTGTGGTTTGGCGGTGCCTTCTGCCAGGGTCCTCCACTGCCACGCAGGGCACTGGAAGGGCAGCACCCCAGGAGGCTGCGGTTGTCTCTGCTGCAGGAGCAGGTGCCTCGGGGCTAGATGTTCCTCCAGGGTCACCAATGTCCCAGACCTCCATTTTCGAGGTGATCCCCAGCAGTCCAGGGCTGGTGGATCCAACCCCAGCTGCTAGAGACAGGGCTCGATTCCTGGGCAATGACAGCAGGGAAAGGAGGCACAGGGAGAGTGGCAGCAGCATGATGGGCAGTCAATCAGCCTCAGGGTCCCAGTACTCCCCTTCGCAGGACATCACTCTGGGGACAGCGAGGCAGACACTAGTCCTGCGGAGGAGATGACTGGTGCTGAGGATCGATAGTTGTCCCTCCAAGAGCTGTGTTGCCACTAAGTTCTGCCTCTCCCAGAAGCACTGTCAGCAGTGCATCACCTGATGTGGGCCAGAAGGCAGGAGGGGGCAAAAAATCTGCAGTCTGGGCGCATTTTAAGTTGGTGCGGGCGGATGATCCCAGGGAGATGCAGTGCACTTTGTGCCAGAAGGTGGTGAAGCGTGGGCAGGTGCTCACTAACCTTGGCACAACTGCCATGGTGAGGCACCTCAAGGGATACCACAGCACTGTGCTGCTAAGTGGTCAGGCAAGGGCAGTGGACGCCAGCGGGTTCCCAACTGCAGTGGCCAGTCGTCCGCCTCCATCAGTGGGCAAGCGTCCTGCTTGAACATCTGCCTCTAGCAGCAGGAGAGCAGCAGCAGCAGTGCACCATGGAGGATCTGGGGTGGGGGCAGCTGCTAAGTCCATCAGCAGCTGCAGGACGTGGAGGGTGGCATGGCTTTCAACAGAAAGCTACGCACATGTTGGGGAAAATGATTGCACTGGATAGACAGCCCTTCTCAGTGGTCATGGACATGGGGTTTAGGTGCCTGATTGGGTTCCTGGCCCCCCAGTTTAAGCTGCCCTCACGCACCACCCTGGAGCAGGTGAGGGAGCAGCTGGCAAGGGCTGGGGGTGCCACCGTCCACTTCACCACAGACCTGTGGTCGAGCAGGAACGCACAGCACACCTAACTGGCAGGGATGGTGCATTGGTGGCAGGACCCAGAGGCAGTGTTTGGCAGTGGAAGGAGGGGTCCCAAAGCAGGGTATAGGTGGGCCCTGCTTCAGGCAGAAGTCATGGATGGCCCCCATACCGCTCAGAACATCGAGACAGCCCTGACCACCATGGTGAAGGAGTGGGTCATGCCAGGCACGCCCTTCACCAAGGGGTGTGTGGTGATGGACAACGCGGCCAACATATTGAGGGCAGTCCACAAGGGGGGCTTCACAAATATCCCCTGCACTACACACACCCTTCACCTGGAGGTCAGGGGTGCTCTGGGATTGGGGGAGAAGGGGATTGGGGCTGGCACCCTTAGCTCCCTGATCGAGCGGGAGAGTAAGATGGCCGGTTTCTTTAACCAGAGAGTGAAGGGTAGCGACCTCCTCCAGACAAAGAAGGCTGAACAAGGCTCCCCATGTGCATCCGGTTGGTGCAGGATGTGTCCACCCGGTGGAATTTGACCTTCCTGATGCTCGAGTGGCTTCTTAGGCAGAAAGCAGCCTACAATCAGGTACAACTGGTGATGGGCAGTGGGTCACCTCCAGGGTACAATGGGGCAGAATGGGAGATACTGGCTCACATGGTCTTCATGCTGAGACCATTCCTGGCCGTGACGGAGACCATCAGCTCCTCCATGGCCACCATCAGCCAGGTGAACCCTCTGGTCCAGAGTCTCTTGAGGAGACTGGAGGAGATTCTCCAGGGGTGGGATTCTGGCCCTCAGGGCAGGAAGCTGGCAGATGAGGCCATTGACCTTGTGCGGCAGCTGAAGGCAGGGCTGAAGACGCTGTTCGATGAGCTCCTGCAGTGGGTGGAATACATTTTGGCAAACATGTTGGACCCCAGGGTCAAGGATAGCATGGCATGGCAGACAGCACTCTATGGGCACTGGAAGGGTGAGAGGGTGGAGAGGGTCCGGCAAGCAAAGAGGGCTCTGGTGAGTTCGCAGCAGCAGGACCCCCCTGGGGATGGTGAGAGTGGGAGCAGCCATTCCTTTCAGCTGGTGGGGTCTATCCCTGCCCACACCCTAGTGGTAGCAGCACTAGCAGCAGGCTGAGTGGCAGTAGCATCCCTATTGCCAGCAGCAGAAGCTCGTATGTGCAGGGCACTCTGGTGAGCATGGGCTCGTGCACAGCAGGGTAGGCAGCATGGCTCAGGGCACTGATGGAGATTATGCCCAGGCAGAGTTACGTGAAGGAGTATGACAGTGCCTCAGAAGCAGTGGCACTGGAAAGCTACCTTTAAGAGGAGCCGTGCATCAAACCCAGCAGCGATCCCTTGGCCTACTGAGCCAGCAAGACCAACGTGTGGCCGGCCCTGTCCAAAGTGGTCAAGGGTCTCTTGTCCTGCCCACCAATGAGTGTCCCCAGCGAGCAGGTGTTCTCTATGCCGGGGGACATTTGCTCGCCGCACTGCCTGAGACTGGGGACCAGTTTGGTGGAGCAGTTGTTGTTCATGAAGGTGGACCTTCCACTGCTGGGATTCCCTGACATGCCCCTGCACATGGATTGATGGTTCAGTAGCACCCTCCTCAATACTATAGGATTATTCTGTCCCCTATCCTGCTCCAGCTCAGGATCCAATGGCCTACTTATCCAAGTAAGCAGGGGGAAATGATCTGCATCTCCATAGTCCAAAACTACAAAGTCCACCACTGAAGGGGATCATTCTACCGAGACCAGCATATACTCAATTACACTTCCCCCAAGATAAGGCTTCTCAACCAGGATGTGGGAACAGCAGGAGGTCCAGAAGATTAACAGCATTGCAGAAACGCAGGCTGATGGGACCTTGAAGTCTAAGGATGAGAAAGAGGAAACTGTGGCAGCAGAAGTGGCTGGATGACCTCTGTGAAAGACTGGGCAGGGGTGATGATATCAGCCCAAACCTTAACCGGCAGAGTCCTTTTTGTCTTAGTCTTCGCTCTTAGTATTGGTGCTCTTGTAATATACTTCATAGATTCGTCAAAGAGGAGAACTCACCTGCTTTCCATCTGGCTGGGACTATGCTGCTGTGCCGATGCTGCTGCCTCCGATCCTGCTTGCTGCCGCCTCGGTCCCCCGCTGTTTCCATCTGTGGGGAGAAAAACACCACATTAGTACCGGGGGTGGGGGGGTCAAGGAAACCAGTACACCTGGGATGGGTGCCCTGGCTTAACCCCGTGACCCGCACCAGAAGCTGCTGGGGGCGGGCACAAAAGGGAGCCACCTGTGGCAGAGGGGAGAACTCACCTGCTTTCCATCTGGCCAAGACTATGCTGCTGTGCACCTGCTGCTGCCTCTGATCCTGCTTGCTGACGCCTCGGTCCCCCGCTGTTTCCATCTGTGGGGAGAAAAACACCACATTAGTAATGGGGACATGGGGACCAAGGAAGCCAGTGCACCTGGGTTGGGTGCCCTGGCTTGACCCCGTGACACCCACCAGAAGTTGCCAGGGGGGCACAAAAGGGAGCAGCCTGTAGCAGAGGGGAGAACTCATCTGCTTTCCATCTGGCCAGGACTTTGCTGCTGCTGCTGCCTCTGATCCTGCTTGCTGATGCCTCGGTTCCCTGCTGTTTCCATCTGCGGGGAGAAAAACATCACGTTAGTACCGGGGGGGGTAAGGAAGTCAGTGCACCTGGGTTGGGTGCCCTGGCTTGACCCCGTGATCTGCACTGGAAGCTGCCAGGGGGGCACAAAAGGGACCCACCTGCGGCTCTGCTGCAGGCTTCATGCCACAGGCCATGAGCCAAAGGGTGCGGGCCCTTTGGGGACCGCAGGGGATCCAGGGACCTGTTATTTCTGAGAGTTGTTTTGCGTCAGGTTTGGGGGGGGAGGGGGTTGTGTTGGGTGAAGGGTA
>QEPC01004630.1:6865868-6882883 GCA_003113815.1 Sphenodon punctatus | reverse complement strand
GGCAATCCAATGTCTGCTGCTGCTGCCAATGCTGCCTCTGCTGTCTGTGCCATGGGTTCTGTGCCCCAGCAATCCAGTGTCCACTTCTGCTGCCTCTGCTGTGCCATGGGTTCTGTGCCTGGCAATCCAATGTCTGCTGCTTCCAGTGCTTCCTCTGCTGTCTGTGCCATGGGTTCTGTGCCCCAGTAATCCAATGTCCATTGCTGCTGCAAATGCTGCCTCTGCCGTCTGTGCCATGGGTTCTGTGCTCCGGCAATCCAGTGTCTGCTTCTGCTACCAATGTTGCTTCTGCTGTCTTTGTCATGGGTCCTGTGCCCCATCAATCCAATGTCTGCTGCTGCTGCCAATGCCACTTCTGCTGTCTGTGCCACAGGTTCTGAGACCGGGCAATCCAATGTCTGCTGCTGCTGCTGCTGCCAATACTGCCTCTGCTGTCTGTGCCATGGATTCTGTACCCCGGCAATCCAATGTCTGCTGCTGCTGCCAATGCTACCTCTGCTGTCTGTGACATGAGTTCTGTGCCCCAGCAATCTGATGTCTGCTGTTACTGCTGCCAATACTGCCTCTGCTGTCTATGCCACGGTTTCTGTGCCCTGGCAATCCAATGTCTGATGCTGCTGCTAATGCTGCCTCTGCTGTCTGTGCCATGGGTTCTGAGACGGGGCAATGCAATGTCTTCTGTTGCTGCTGCCAATGCTGCCTCTGCTGTCTATGCTATGGGTTCAGTGCCCCGGAAATCCAATGTCCGCTGCTTCTGCCTCTGCTGTGCCATGGGTTCTGTTCCCAGGCAATCCAATGTCTGCTGCTTCTGCCTCTTCTGTGCCACGGGTACTGTGCCCCGGCAATCCAATGTCCACTTCTGCTGCCTCTGCTGTGCTTTGGTTGCTGTGCATGGTAATCCAATGTCTTCTGCTGCTGCCATTGCTGCCTCTGCTGTCTGTGCCATGGGTTCTGTGCCCCGGCAATCCAACGTCTGCTGCTTCTGCCAATGCTGCCTCTGCTCTCTGTGCCATGGGTTCTGTGCTCCGGCAATCCAGTGCCTGCTCCTACTGCCAATGATGCTTCTGCTGTCTGTCCCACAGGTTCTGAGATGGAGCAATGCAATGTCTGCTGTTACTGCTACCATTGCTGCCTCTGCTGTCTGTGCTATGGGTTCTGTGCCCCAGCAATCCAATGCCCGCTCCTACTGCCAATGATGCTTCTGCTGTCTGTGCCACAGGTTCTGAGATGGAGCAATGCAATGTCTGCTGTTACTGCTGCCAATGCTGCCTTTGCTGTCTGTGCCACAGGTTCTGTGCCCCGACAATCCAATGCCCGCTGCTGCTGCCAATGCTGCCTCTGCTGTCTGTGCCATGGGTTCTGGCCCCGGAAATCCAATGTCTGCTGTTGCTGCCTCTGCTGTGACATGGGTTACTGTGCCACAGCAATCCAATGTCTGCTACTTGGTGGCCACGTAATTCACCACTGGGCAAGGCTTGATGAATTGGCAGAATAACTTGTTCAGATCCAGAGTATGCAAACCTGCAACGCCCAGCTAAGCAGGGGTGTCAGCTACCAAGCCCTGACTGGGCCACTACTGCTGCTCCACCAATGCCATCCAGCCTGCAAAGCCCAGGCGAGCAGGGGTGTCAGCCACTCCAGCCCCAGGACCCACCGTCAGGGTTCTTGGGCTTATGTTCCTGGCAGGGAGGGCTGTCATTCCACTTGTTTGCAAGTTTCCCACATTGAGGCCAGCCAGCCTGCAATGTCCGGCTGAACAGGGGTGCCAGACACTGAGCCCTGGCTAGGCCTCTGCCACTGCTCCACCTATGCCCACCAGCCTGCAACATCTGGCCGATCAGGAGTACCAGCCTTTCCAGCCCCACGACGCACCATCAGGGTTCTGGGGCCTACATTCCAGGCAGGGAGGGCTGTCATTTCACTTCATTGTCTGCAAGTGTCCCACATCGAGGCCAGCCAGCCTGCTATGCCCAGCTAAGCAGGGGTGCCAGCCACCGAGCCCTGACCGGGCCTCTGCTGCTGCTCCACCTATGCCCACCAGCCTGCAACACCTGGCCGAGCAGGAGTACCAATCATTCCAGCCCCACGACCCACCATCAGGGTTCTGGGGCCTACGTTCCAGGCAGGGAGGGCTGTCATTTCACTTAATTGTCTGCAAGTGTCCCACATCAAGGCCAGCCAGCTTGCAATGCCCGGCCGAGCAGGGGTGCCAGCTACTTCAGCCCCAGGACCCACCATCAGTGTTCTGGGAGCTACGTTCCAGGCATGGAGGGCTGTCATTTCACTTCATTGTCCACAAGTGTTTAATATTGAAGCCAGCCAGCCTGCAACGTCCAGCCAAGCAGGTGTGCCAGCCTCTGATCCCTGGCTGGGCCCCTGCTGCTCCTCCACTGATGCCAGCCAGCCTGCAATGCCTGGCTGAGTAGGGGTGCCAGAAACATCAGCCCTAGGACACACCATCAGGGTTCTGGGGCCGTCATTCTGCTCACGGGGAGCCGTCATTCCACTTCATCTAGAAGCTGCCACTCTAGTCCCAAGACCCACTGTCAGGGTTCTGGGGCTGTCATTCCACTCATGGGGAGCTGTCATTCCACTGCATCAAGAAACAGCCAGCCACTCCAGCCCCAGGACCCATCATCAGGGTTCTGGGGCCTACATTACAGGCACAGGGGGATNACAGGTTCTGAGACCGGGCAATCCAATGTCTGCTGCTGCTGCTGCTGCCAATACTGCCTCTGCTGTCTGTGCCATGGATTCTGTACCCCGGCAATCCAATGTCTGCTGCTGCTGCCAATGCTACCTCTGCTGTCTGTGACATGAGTTCTGTGCCCCAGCAATCTGATGTCTGCTGTTACTGCTGCCAATACTGCCTCTGCTGTCTATGCCACGGTTTCTGTGCCCTGGCAATCCAATGTCTGATGCTGCTGCTAATGCTGCCTCTGCTGTCTGTGCCATGGGTTCTGAGACGGGGCAATGCAATGTCTTCTGTTGCTGCTGCCAATGCTGCCTCTGCTGTCTATGCTATGGGTTCAGTGCCCCGGAAATCCAATGTCCGCTGCTTCTGCCTCTGCTGTGCCATGGGTTCTGTTCCCAGGCAATCCAATGTCTGCTGCTTCTGCCTCTTCTGTGCCACGGGTACTGTGCCCCGGCAATCCAATGTCCACTTCTGCTGCCTCTGCTGTGCTTTGGTTGCTGTGCATGGTAATCCAATGTCTTCTGCTGCTGCCATTGCTGCCTCTGCTGTCTGTGCCATGGGTTCTGTGCCCCGGCAATCCAACGTCTGCTGCTTCTGCCAATGCTGCCTCTGCTCTCTGTGCCATGGGTTCTGTGCTCCGGCAATCCAGTGCCTGCTCCTACTGCCAATGATGCTTCTGCTGTCTGTCCCACAGGTTCTGAGATGGAGCAATGCAATGTCTGCTGTTACTGCTACCATTGCTGCCTCTGCTGTCTGTGCTATGGGTTCTGTGCCCCAGCAATCCAATGCCCGCTCCTACTGCCAATGATGCTTCTGCTGTCTGTCCCACAGGTTCTGAGATGGAGCAATGCAATGTCTGCTGTTACTGCTACCATTGCTGCCTCTGCTGTCTGTGCTATGGGTTCTGTGCCCCAGCAATCCAATGCCCGCTCCTACTGCCAATGATGCTTCTGCTGTCTGTGCCACAGGTTCTGAGATGGAGCAATGCAATGTCTGCTGTTACTGCTGCCAATGCTGCCTTTGCTGTCTGTGCCACAGGTTCTGTGCCCCGACAATCCAATGCCCGCTGCTGCTGCCAATGCTGCCTCTGCTGTCTGTGCCATGGGTTCTGGCCCCGGAAATCCAATGTCTGCTGTTGCTGCCTCTGCTGTGACATGGGTTACTGTGCCACAGCAATCCAATGTCTGCTACTTGGTGGCCACGTAATTCACCACTGGGCAAGGCTTGATGAATTGGCAGAATAACTTGTTCAGATCCAGAGTATGCAAACCTGCAACGCCCAGCTAAGCAGGGGTGTCAGCTACCAAGCCCTGACTGGGCCACTACTGCTGCTCCACCAATGCCATCCAGCCTGCAAAGCCCAGGCGAGCAGGGGTGTCAGCCACTCCAGCCCCAGGACCCACCGTCAGGGTTCTTGGGCTTATGTTCCTGGCAGGGAGGGCTGTCATTCCACTTGTTTGCAAGTTTCCCACATTGAGGCCAGCCAGCCTGCAATGTCCGGCTGAACAGGGGTGCCAGACACTGAGCCCTGGCTAGGCCTCTGCCACTGCTCCACCTATGCCCACCAGCCTGCAACATCTGGCCGATCAGGAGTACCAGCCATTCCAGCCCCACGACGCACCATCAGGGTTCTGGGGCCTACATTCCAGGCAGGGAGGGCTGTCATTTCACTTCATTGTCTGCAAGTGTCCCACATCGAGGCCAGCCAGCCTGCTATGCCCAGCTAAGCAGGGGTGCCAGCCACCGAGCCCTGACCGGGCCTCTGCTGCTGCTCCACCTATGCCCACCAGCCTGCAACACCTGGCCGAGCAGGAGTACCAATCATTCCAGCCCCACGACCCACCATCAGGGTTCTGGGGCCTACGTTCCAGGCAGGGAGGGCTGTCATTTCACTTAATTGTCTGCAAGTGTCCCACATCAAGGCCAGCCAGCTTGCAATGCCCGGCCGAGCAGGGGTGCCAGCTACTTCAGCCCCAGGACCCACCATCAGTGTTCTGGGAGCTACGTTCCAGGCATGGAGGGCTGTCATTTCACTTCATTGTCCACAAGTGTTTAATATTGAAGCCAGCCAGCCTGCAACGTCCAGCCAAGCAGGTGTGCCAGCCTCTGATCCCTGGCTGGGCCCCTGCTGCTCCTCCACTGATGCCAGCCAGCCTGCAATGCCTGGCTGAGTAGGGGTGCCAGAAACATCAGCCCTAGGACACACCATCAGGGTTCTGGGGCCGTCATTCTGCTCACGGGGAGCCGTCATTCCACTTCATCTAGAAGCTGCCACTCTAGTCCCAAGACCCACTGTCAGGGTTCTGGGGCTGTCATTCCACTCATGGGGAGCTGTCATTCCACTGCATCAAGAAACAGCCAGCCACTCCAGCCCCAGGACCCATCATCAGGGTTCTGGGGCCTACATTACAGGCACAGGGGGATCTCCATCCACGTCATCTAGAAGCTTCCACTCTAGTGCCAGGACCCACCATCAGGGTTCTGGGGTCATCATTCCACTCACTGGGAGCTGTCATTTCACCTCATCAAGAAGCAGCCAGCCACTTCAGCCCCAGGACCCACCATCAGTATTCTGGGGTCTATGTTCCAGGCAGGGAGGGCTGTCACCCCACCGATGCCTGGCAGCCTGCAACACCTGGCCAAGCCCTGGTACCACATGTACACCCAGGGGCCAAGCGCCAAGGCTGCCTGCCCAGGCAAACCAGGGTGCTAAGCACCAAGTCTTCCCAGTCTCTGCTGGTGCTGTTAGTGTTGCTTCTGGGTCTCCAATGGCCTGCCATGCCACCATGACCCCCCTGGGGTCCCTGGAGTGCCCCAAGCCTCCCAAAGGCACCAAACTCCGCTGAACATTCAGGTGGTCTGAATTCCGCTGGACCGAACCCATGAACCTGAACTAAGCTGGATGGCCCCCCACAACAGAACCCAAAAAGGGGAGCCCTGGATCAGGCAGGAGACCCAGGACTTTATAGGGGGGGGGCTGAAACGGTCTAGTATAACCTGGTGCACAGCTACAAGACCAAACAGGTCTATGAAGCCATTGTCCAAGAGAGGCAGCAATTGGAATAATATAGGGATGTCACCCATCCAGTGAATGCAGAAAGCAAAGGACTTGACATCCAGATATAAACATATCAAGGACAACAATCTCAAGTCTGGCCATCCATGCACACAATGGAGTTCCAGGACCAGCTGGATTGGTTCCTCTGCTTGGATGGTGACATTGTGTCCTCCCGCATCCATGTCACCACCTTCGCCAAGGGCAGAAAGAGGGCAAAAACAACACACACACCCCTGCTCGAACCACCAAAGTAGGGGGAGCCCTCAGCCCCTGGTGAGGCCAGCCAGAATGTGGGAGTGGACAGCCCCATCCGACTGGTGGACGAGGCGTCCCTGGAAACAGAAATGGGACACATCACCCTCCGTGTGCACCCCCAAAACCCACAGGCTCTGAACCCACAGGGACAGGGGGCACATGGGGAGTGGATCAACATGATGGACACTGCCCATGATGCAGAGGAATATGATCCAGGTAAGAGAATGACCACAGGGAAGCTGGGGAGGGGCTTGGCCAACAACAGCCAGGGCCCCAGCTGGGAAGCACAGTTCAACTGACGACTCGCATTTGCTCACACAGCTCAAGGGAACCTGGAGGTGCACAAGGAGGAGGTTGCGGCCCAGGAGGAGGTTGAGGAGGAACCAGAGGCCATCCTGAGGCCTGGCAAACAAAACACCGATGGTAGGCCCACACAGACAAGGGAAGGGATGTGGGAGGTGCTCGGATGACACAAATGGGTAGGGGCACAGCTGCATCAATGGCTCCATCCCCAGCCAAGGGAGAGCAAGGGATGACCAAGGGGACAACAAGGGTGGGGTCTGGGAACTCCACAGGACAAGGGCCGGTGACAGCAGAGGGGAAGGGGGAGAACATGGCCATGGAAGCAGGAACGGGAGACATGTCCATGAAGGGGACGGGAGACACACGCACACAGGAATCAAGGGAGAACCACCATAAGCTGAAGTGGATGGGAGGGCAAAAGGAACCATGGCCAGGAGGACTGAGACCATGTAGGGAGCAAAGGGAAGGGGGAACACCAGCGCCACCCCAGGTGCACAGGAGACGGTCATGGTCACCAAGTTAATCACAGGTCTCCTTGTAGTTCACAGTCAAGCGACCCGGTCCATCCAGGGGTGCAGCCGCTGCTGAGAGGAACCAGGAGATGCAGGCCCACAACCGCAGGAGGAGGGAGGATCTGGGGAGGGAACTGCTGATGGAAACCAGAAGGTTGGCAGAAGCACACGCAGAGAAACAGGCCCGCAACTGGAAGGTTTAGTTAGGGGAGGGGGAAATGGACCAGGAACAGAGGGCAGCAATGCTCACCCGGTCCCACACCGAGCACCTGTGGGACAGGCGACAAGCTGCCACCCTCCTCCGCATACAGCACCTTGGCTGGCTGGAGAGGGAGAGGGCCCATGTCATGCTGGAGGGAACCACCACAAGGGATGTCACCCTCATAGAGGAGGCCATGGAGGCCCTGTGGTATGTACCCTAGCATGACATGGGTCCTCCAGCTGCAGTAGAAGGGATGGCAGCAGACTAACACTATGGCACCCTCCCACAGGTGCAGGAGCCCCCTCCCCAACACTTCTGCCAAACCTGGTTTCCCCAGCAGCTGCCCTAACCCAGCCTGGCCCACAGGGGCTCACTCCCCCAACAACAATAACAAAGGAAGGCTCCCTGGCAGCCTGCCCCCCTCCCAGTTCCCCCCACACCCTCCACAACACCTTCTTCCAGGACCCCAGCCTCCATGGAACATCCCTGCACCCCCAGCGACCCAGCTGCCCAGACCGGCTACCCCACTAGCTCAGGTAAGAGGTGGAGTCCACCTGTGTGTGTGTGTGGGGGTGTGTGTCCCAAAACATGAAACTCACCCAGCCACTGGAAAGGGTCAAAGGTGAGCACGGGAAAATGAGATGGACACAAAGAGGGCACATACGAGAGCACAAGACCTGGGCAATAGGGCTAACGTTGATGCTATATGCCTCTGTCATAGGAGCTGACACCAGACCCAGCAGTGGAGTGGCCGGTGGAGGAAGGAGAGCCCAGGCTGGGCAGCCAACAGTCATAGAGGACAGCGGCTGACAAGGCCCATAGAGACACAAGCCCTGGTGGTGCTGTAAAGAGGGGATGGGGAAGATCCCGAAAAAATTAAACCCCACCCCATGTTCAAAGTCTTACAAATAAAAAAGATATACAGACATAATAGCTTGTCAATCAGTCTGTACAGGGGACTGCATGTGAAGGGACAGAGGCAATAGCAAGCCAATGGGGTGGTGACAGTAACGGTATCACCGTCAGACCGTTGCTGGACAGGCAGGCCTGGCGATCCACCCCCGTGTCCTACCACACCACCAGCCAATGGACAGGGCAGTGGACCACTAGGGGAGACCATACGGTGTCAAGCCGCTGAAGGTAACCCAAATACCCGAAAGGACATGGCACGGCGCCCTACAGGATACCCGTCAACACATGCACACTGTGGAGGGAAAGGTGATGGGGAGACTGGGCACAACACAAAGGCCAATGGATAGGCTGGACCCAGGATACCACACCTGTGTGGCAACGTGAACCCTAGAGGACACAGCATGGAGCTGCAGGGGTCACACCATCACAGAAGCGACCATCTGCCCACGGGGGCAGCTCAACCATTTTGCAATAATGACACAGGCAGTGACAGGGATAAACAGTAGGGTGTAGTGGTTTAGGGTACAGGAATAAGGGAATGGTGGAGGGGGGTGATGCATAGACACGGGTCAGTTCTTGGTCAACTAGACAACGATGCGCTTGCATAGGGCATCCCTGTTCTCTTCCAAGATTCACCTGAAGGCCCCACCCTGGACATGCTGCTGGTACAGGGGCACGAGGTTTGTTCTCTGCACTGATGGGGGGTTGTCCAGGGCAGCACCACCGGTCTCGCAAATGTTGTGAAGTACACAAGCTGCCAGGACAAGGATGGGGGTGTGCTGGTGATCAAAATAGCTCCAGTTTAGCCATAGGTGCCACCTCTTTTTGAGCTGGCCAAAGGATCACTCCACCATGCACCTCGCTGATGCCAGATGCTCGTTGAAGAGCACTCGCTTGGGGGAGCGTGCAATGGGATAGGCCCTAATAAACCATGGGGTCAGAGGGTAGGTGGGGTCCCCAATGACCACTGGAGCCATGGACAGACCCTCTATCATCTAGAACATATTCGGGGCAATCTGCCCATCAAACTTCCTGGCATAGAAGGGGGAGGAGCACAGGGTCTGGGCATCGTGGCTCCTCCCCAAGTGGCCCGTATACACATCCATGAAGAGGCACCTGTGGTCAACAACAGCCTGCAGGCTCATAGAGAATGCCTGCTTCCAGTTCAGATAATCCGTCTTGGTGTGGGGGGACTGGAAGATGAGGATGTGCATGCTGTCGATCACACCTTTGCAATGTGGGAAGCCCATTGCCTCGAATCCCCGGATCACAACCTCTGGTTCCCGTAGTTGTATGACCCGCTCAAGCAGCAGGTTCACTATCAGGTCGCATACGTCATGGAGTGCCCTGTTCACGGTCATGGCCCCCACACCGAACTTCTGCCCAACGCTCCAGCAGGAATTGGGGGTGGCTTGTCTCCACACTACCATTGCCAACTGCATCCTTGGGGGAAATGGGAACTGCGTGTTAGCAACGTTTCTGAGGACATGGGGGACAATGATCTGACCAAGCTGAATCATCAGGGAGCGGTTCATGCGGACATGGTAGGTCCACTCCTCATCAGTCCAAGTCTCCAGCATGTTGTCCCGCTAATCATTGTCCCATGAGCTCCAATGCAGCTGCAACGTTGGTAAGGCCACACAACGGCCATAGAGGTTGAGGGGCCAGCTGGAGAGCATGAAGAGGATGTGCTGCGATGCTGCAGAGCCAGACATCGCCTGGAGTCTGGCATCGATCCGCCACACCCATCGCAGCGATGCAACACAGTGCAGGTTGACTGTTCTCTTGCAGTGTGGCCCATGGTTGTTCCAGTGGGGGCCTGGGAAGAGAGTTTGGTCCATTGCTTGAACACCTGGGCCAAGAGCCCGAAGCATGTGGCCAGGATGGGTATCAGGGTGGCTCACACCTCTGGAATGTCTGCTGTGAGCAGCCATCCTTCCTGCCCGCACCAGTGACCACTCCCTGTTCGCCCAGCAATGCGCCCTGTGACCGGTCACCAGCCCCCAACCCTCCAACAAACCATGTGCAAAGGTGACCTGTCCCAGTCATTCACCCTGTGTTCTCACCCCTCACATGCACCTTCTCACCAGCAGATAGATCACCTTGCTCACTACACCGTGTCCCCACATGGCCCCACCAACACATACCCTCACGTACCTCTCTCACCCACACTGCAAGCACAGGACACTGCTCCCCTGTTGCTCTCCAACTCACCAAACCAACGGAACACAACAGTCATGGGCACATCCCCATGACTGTCAGTGGGGCGGGGGAAGAACCCACGAAGGGGGGGGACAGAGAGCACCAACAACAACCCCGACTCACACAGGGAGGCTCTGCGAGGAGAAAGGATGTCTGTCAGGATAGTGTGTGGGCCCTTCCTTGTGCAAGCACAATTAGAAGTCAGGCCCCTATCATCATAGGGCTCAGAGCATGGGGAGGGAAAAGGGCCGCACATGCACGCACACACACCCATCACAAGGGGAAAAGGGGAAAAGTGCAGGGTGGTGGAGGGAAGGCAGGGACAGGGACCCTGGGAAGGAGGGGCAGGGCTTGTGGGGATCTCACACACCAGGGAGGGGGGAAAGGATTGGAAACCCCGGAGGGGCAGGGTCACACCCACTGCCCGCAGGCTCAGGCAACCCACGCAGGCATCCTCAGGAGCAACAAGGGGGGGAATCCACACAACACAACTTAGGATTATGATGAGAACAATTAGGGAAGGGCGACAGAGGCAAGACAAGGGGGGGGCAAGGCAAGGGAGGCTTAGCAAAGAAACTTTCAATACAAGCAACACTTAGCTTTCACACGAGGGGGCCAGTCCGTCCAAACACATGAAGCTCTGTTCACCAGCGCTGTTTCCCTTGTGCTGCTGGCTTATAGCGTAGAAGCCCCACCCCCTGAGCGCGCCATGAGCCGCGCCGAGCGTTGCAGCGGGGGGCGTGGCTCCGTACTGCTACACGGAGGCTGGGGGGAGCCTGCCTTATCGGCCCCTGTGTTGCTGCCTGACAGTGCCTCCAGCGGAGGTGACGTGTCGCTTCGGGGCCTCGTGGTCGGCTCCTCGGTGGGGGGGGCGGCCCCCGGGGCCGGGGGGGCGCCCGCTGCGCTGTCGGGAGGCGGCGGGTGACAGTACCCCCCCCTCGAAGGCCCCCCCAGCAGTGCCTCATAGGTCCTGGTTTGTCGGGGTGACGGCGGTGGAAGAGACGAAGGAGGCGGGGTGCCTGAATATTGGAGGCAGGTTCCCATGACCATTCATCCAGGCTAAAACCTTGCCAATCAATGAGATAGTGCAACTTCCCATGCCGTAGCTTGGCATCGAGGATGGCCCGTATCTCGTAGTCTGGACCTAAGTTCAGCGCTTCTGGTACTGGGGTCTCTAGGGGGGTGTTGATTCCTGGAGGGGGAAGAGCCGGCTTGAGGAGAGAAACATGAAAGGTAGGGTGGATTCTTACTTGCGGGGGAAGTTGCAGGGTATACGCCACATCATTAACTCGTTGAAGTACAGGGAAGGGTCCAAAATACCTATGGTCCAGCTTAGGTGAGGGAAGCATGGAGGGGTAGTGTCGACGGTCCACCCAGACTAGGTCCCCGGGTTGAAAACGAGGAGAGGGGCGCCGATGTTGGTCGGCATATAATTTATAACACTGCCGAGCCTTTTCGAGGGTGGACTTGGCAAGGTTGTGAGTTTGCTGAATCTGTTGGGCAAGGGTTCCTGCGGCGGGTACTGAAATGGTAGGAAGGTCAGGGGAGACCATTTGTGGGTGGTACCCATAGGTTACATAAACGGGGGATTCCCCGAGAGAGGCGTTCTTCGCGTTGTTATATGCAAACTCTGCCATGGGAAGCCACGTGTACCAATCGTCCTGCAAGTAGGCGATGTAGCAACGTAAGTACTGCTCCAGGTTTTGATTGACACGTTCCACCTGTCCATTCGTCTGCGGATGGTAGGCAGTGGANCCCCCGGGGCCGGGGGGGGGCGCCCGCTGCGCTGTCGGGCGGCGGCGGGTGACAATGACACGCAATACCCCCAATTCACTGCACTATCACCCGATCCTCCAAGCCCATTATAGCTCTACTACGCTGCTCCCACTCTCGATCTTTGACCACCCACTGCTCCACAACAACCCGCACACCACGACACGCCCTAGCAGTACACTTGGCTCCCTCTTGTAGATGACTGCACCATCGCAGTTGGTGCAGCACAAAGGGTGCAGCCTGATCTCCTGTCCGGGATATCCATGATCCGTACCTAGTGCTGGTCCCGCCACCTGTGTGTACCGGCAGCACTGCTGGGGGCGGTAGCCTCCTGGCATGGAGCCATAGTGCAGGCCGGGCTGCTAAACCCCCCCCCCCTTTGTGCCTTACACCATGTGATGGGCATGCAGTATGCATCTGAGCCTTCCCATTATCTATGACATCTGTTGACAGGTGAGACGCTGTCCAGCTGTGCTCTAACCAGATACTGCAGCTCCTCCACGTTTTCCCCATCCTGCCACCCCGGGGCCTAGTCCTGCCTCCCTGCCTCCTATTGAACTGGTATGTGTCTGCCCTGTGTGTGAGTTGGGGGCTCCCAGAGTCAAGGAGCTGGGCCACTATCAGCGGTGCAAGGTCACCCTGCAGATAGCAGAATGGTTCAGTTCCAGTCATGCTCATTCCCTGCCGCTCACCATATGCTTCTGTTGTTCTCCAGCACCCAGCCATCGTGCAGGCCATGTCGAGTCATGGAACAGGCCTTGTCACAGATGGATGTGCTGGGGAGGAGTGGTCGGTGTGTGCCACCATGCTTCTGGGAATGCTCTGGCAGATCAGTGATGTGCAGCTGTTGGTGAGCGACCCCCTTTCCATGGGTGATGACTTCAACCTCCTATCCCATTACATGTGGGTGTTGGGCCATCCCTTTGGGGGTCCGGAGTGCCAGAGGCATACTGGGGAGCTTCGATTTATGGCCATCCGCCAACCTTGCTGTGAGTCCCCAGCCACCATTGTGGTGCCATGGGAATCATGAGAGATCGCTGCTGCTCACCAGGTGTCAGGTCATTGCAACTTCGGTTTGTCCCTCCAGGCCAGTGGTCCCTGTGTTGCTAGCTGCTACGCCAGTGTCCTCCAGCATGTTCATGGCATGGTGCACACACATACACACACACACACACACACACCGATCAGATTGCCTGGACCTTCTTGGGGAGCTGGGCCTGCTGCCCCCTGATGTCGGTGGTCCCCTCCTGACTGGGACACCCACTGAGCTGGAGAGCTGTGCTGAACCGTTCGGATGTCTGAGCTGCTGCTACCATGGGACACCCCTTCCTGCCCCGCTTCATAGTGGATCCCCATATGCATGCCCGTGATTTCCGCCTGGGCCTCTTCACCTGGGAGGGACTCGTCTGGGGACCCATGTTCCCCAGCCACCCACCACCCGCTCCTTGATCCCACAATCTCAGCTACTGCCTTCATGTATCCACACTTTCCCTGATGGGAGTGACGCTTCATCTCCCCAAAGGCTTTACCACTTGCCTCCATTTAACTTTGTCAGACTCTCCTTCCAGCTGGCATGGCACGTTCTGCAGTTCTGGCTCCTCTCGCTTCCCTGTCGTGTGTGTCCGTGAACCCATCAGACCTTGCTGTTCTTGGCTCATGGGCCTACCAATAATCCTGGGATGGCACCCTGGTGTCCCTGGCAATTGCTTTCCCTGGCCTTTGTAGGGATTGCATGATCCCTTTGGGAATAAAATCCCATCCGAGCCTTTCTTAGCTACCACTGGTAACCTGCTGTGTCTGTGTTACTGTTCCACCTGGAGCTGTGGCTGTTCTCAAGTGTGTGGTTGTTGGGCTAAGATTCTGGGTTGTGTGGGAATGGTTCCCCTGCCGGGTACTGGCCATAATGGGTGACCATTGCCTGGGGCATGCCTGCCATGCCGCTATTCCAGCCATGGGTGTCAGTGTGCAGGCTGGGCCTGCCTTACACCCCCAGTCACAAACCCAGAGGGTCATGTTCCTCAGATGGTGGGACTGTGGGGGCTGTGGTTGGGCAATGTGCTGTTGTGAGGGGGCATGCTGTGAACCCTCGCTATGGCTACTGGGTGGTTCCTCCTAGTTCTGTTTGATGGGCTGTTCAGTGGCATGGGCTTCTGGCATAATAATGGGTGCACCCTCCCTGTTCTGTCATTCCTCTATTGGTGGTTGCTCTCCCTGGCTGTGATCCCCTAGCTCTATGTGCCCCATGGATTTCATCGGCCGTTGTTGCCTCCCATAGCGACCGTGTGCCCAGGCGGGCATGCGTTTGGACTGAGACCATGCCTCTGGTTGGCCGATGGCATCACCCTCCATTCTGCATGTGTATGTGTTTTTTTAATGGTTGCATCAACCCCCCACCCCCACCCTCCTGGCAGCTTGGCATGCCAAGCGGGGCTTTGTTCTTGCTCCCCTCTGTATGCTGCTGTCACTTCCTGTTGGCCTAGCCCCTCCCTGGTCCTGGCCTGGGGAGCATTGCCTCACGCACCCTCTATATGTCTCCCTTAAATGCTCTGCTTTCCATGGATGGGTGATGCGACCGATGGGCTCCTCACCATGAGTCTGGCCTGTTTTAGGGCCACATGTCACCTGCCTGTGTTCCCCCTTGGGCATCGCCCATAGGGTTATGGCTTTGGGGCCCTGGTGGGTATGGTTGGGCAGGTATGAGCTGTGGGGTGGTTGTCACCTAGATTCCCCCTGTCGTTGCCAGGTCCCAATTCCCTTCTCCTGCTTCCTCATCCCTTCTAGCTTTTGTGATTGTGTTCCTGACCGTGCTGCGGCTGGGCAGATGGTCGGACAGTAGGGATGTGCAAACGGGGTTCAGAAGTTCAGAGTTTGGCCCAAACTCGGCCTGTTCGGAAGACCGAATCCGAACATGAACTGACTGAACCGAATTAGATTCCAAACGTCAAAATGACCGAAGAGTTCGGTCAGTTTGGATCGCGTTGGAGTGAGTTCAGTTGGCAAAAACATGTCACTGGAAGGCAAAACATGACAGGGAGGGGGAGTCAGCTGAGGAGCAGATTTTCAGGCACCAGGGGTGGAGAGGCTTGGAGTAGCAGCCAGCCTGCCCAATCACCATCCCTTTTCATCTCAGACCACTGGCTTTGCAGTCTGCGATTGGCCACAGGCTAGGCTGCACGGAGCCAATGGGGTTTGCGGTGAGGTGGGCGCAGCAAGAAACAAAACTGATTGCCTCCCCCCTTCCCAACACCTTCTGAGCTAGTCACTGTTCCTGAACAGCAGGCGTTTCAGAAGGCTCCCTCTCTCCCAGGAGTTTTTGTTCCTTTCTATTCCTAATCCATTGCCATCCTCTTCCTATTTCACCCATCCAACCCATTTACCTCCATATTATCATTTATTTAAATTAGATTAGATACATTTAGGTGTTATTTTTTGTTTTTACTCGTCCCTGTGTTCAATCTTCCTCCCTCCCTGCCCACTCCATTTAATCCTCTCCCTCTTATTCCATCCCTAATTCCCTTCTCCTGTTTTAAGTTTTTAATATATTTAGAGTAATTCAAATTGGGTACCATGTTTGGGGCTGAGTTATGGGCCCTTTATAGTATTGGTAACTTTGAATTACTCCAAAACCTTTTGCTTAGGGCCCTATTGGGGGTTCCTTGTTCCACCCCGGTATGTTTGCTTCGCCTGGAGACGGGATCTCTACTCCTGGGTGTTGAGTTATTTTTCTGCCCCCTGAGCTATTTGCTCAGGGTTATGACAATGGAGGAGGATTGGCTGCTCCGCTTTTGCTGGGAGGACTCCTGTTCATGGGCTTCCGTAAGCCTATGGTGGGGCAGAGTTTCTGGGAAACTGCAGGAATTAGGTCTCTCGCTCCCATTTCTAAGGGGGATCCCCATTACAGAGAGAGCTCGGATAATTAAAAAACAACTTCAGGACCAGGCTGTCCAACTGGATTTGGGGACCATCCAAGAGCTAAAGTTTGCTCCATTCTATTGATATTTTAAGACTGATTCCGCCTGTGATTATTATCTGGAATTATTGGAGGTTCCTAGTCTGCGTAGGGCTTTGACCCTCCTTCGTTTTGATCTATTGCCCACTGTGGTACTTGAGGGTCGAAGAAGGGGCACGCCTTATGGGGAGAGGGTTTGCCCGTGTAATTTGGGCCATATAGGGGATTTACCTCATTTGCTGTTTTTCTGCACCCTGACGGCCTATTGACGTGAATTATATCTGCCACCTTGGATCATTAGCCAATTACATCTTCCTCTGGTTTGTTTGTTCCAACTATGTTTGCTATCATGTTCTTAAGAGGGAATTCATTGCTTAGCAAAGCTGGCAGTTCAATTGGAGATACATTGAAATGAGAGGGAGGTATATTGTCCTATTTTATCTTATATTATTGACATGTCGGCTGGGGTGATACTGTATAACTATTAGGGGTGGGCGTGCCAGTAAATCCGGAATCCGATAATGCCGGTACTGGGCATACCGGCATTATCGGATTCAACCCGGTAAATCCGGTCCCGTTACCGGATTCCGGGTACCGGATATTTTTACATTGCAGCCATTTAAATGAATGGCTGCAATGTAAGTCCCACCAAAAAAGTTTTTTAAAAAACCCTCCCCGAGTCCAGGCTGTGCGGGTGGAAGGGGGGACACCCCCCACCCACCCTGCCCAGCCTGGATTTTTGTTAAAAAAAAGAGCCGCCCCCCCAGCACCAGTGGCCGTGGCGTCCCCACAGCCGCCGGTAAGTATAGACCCAACCCCCCAGGGATCACCCCTACTACAAGTGACAGTGCTGCTGTACCTTTGCGGAACTCCAGGTGCAGTGGCGGCGGCGGCGGGCAGTCTGGAGGCCTCAGCGCTGGCTGTGGCTGCCGGCGTGAGAGAAGCTCTAGGCCTTCCGGGGAACTTCCGGGTTCCCCCGGAAGGCCTAGAGCATCTCTGACGCCGGCAGCCACAGCTGGTGCTGAGGCCTCCGGACCGCCCGCCGCCACCACTGCTGCACCCGGAGCTCTGCAAAGGTACAGCAGCACTGTCACTTGTAGTAGGAGTGATCCCTGGGGGGTTGGGGGGGTGTTAAACACCCCCCCCAGGGATCG
>QEPC01004630.1:6818769-6846655 GCA_003113815.1 Sphenodon punctatus | reverse complement strand
GTTCGGTGTTCGGTTCCGTTCGGTGTGTTCGCCATTTCGTTGTTCGGTGTTCGGTTCCGTTTGGTGTGTTCGTGTTCGTGTTCGGTTGTCCGAACAGGCAGAGTTCGGGCCAAACACCGAACTACCGAACCGCGTTCGCCCATCCCTACTACTGCAGCTCTGGAAGGCACTAGGCTGGCATGAGAACAGTAGCTAGGACAAGTTCTGCTGGGGAAGTCTGGAACTGTGATCCAAACATTTGGACCATCATTCCCCACAGCTAGTAATAAGCAACATCACTGGTTAAAATCCTTAGAAATTTCTTAAGCTTCTAAATGCACCAGAAGTAGCATCATTACATGGGCCGCATGTACTTTTCACCTCCCAAATATGATTTCACCATTTTGTTGTAGTAACTAGCATTTGTTTAACATTTGTGACAGTGTAAAGGAGAAAAGGTTAAAATGAGCTTACTTTAATGAACTGCTCAGTTCTGTCCCCAATCTTTGTATCCGTTTATTTTTATTTACTCTAAATATATAATTTTATCCTTACTTGTACCAGATCTCCTATCTTGTCCCCAACTCTGTACTGAACTATGGCCCTTTTCAAACAGGCTGCGGTGTGTGGGGGAATGTGCCCACAGTGGGTGGAGGTGGTTGTGCGGCTGTTCCCACGGGTGCACACCCATCTCCACCCATGGAGCAACCGGCATTGGAGCCCATTGCTCCATGCGTGGGTGATGAGTGAAGGTTGGTGGAGGTGGGTGTAGCATGGGAGCATGCACGCACCCCCACCCATCTGCCATGGCATTCCCACGGGCGCCGTCACCCATCTCCACTCAGCGAAACTGCATGGAGATGGGTGGGGGCATCTCATGTGAAAAGGGCCAAAGTCATTTGGCAGGGGTTTGTTCTTATTCTTCTGTGTGTTTATCTTTCACATTTTAGAATCGTCAAAAAATTTGAACACCAAAGAAACTATGTAGACTTATTAACAGATTTAACATGAGCAGGCAGAGATATACAGGGGTCATCTGCTTGAAAACATGGTTGTGCAAATGAAGTTTTCAAAGTTGACAGTCTGCCTTGTTTCTGTTGTGCATTTTTAGCATTGTGTCAAAAACAGCTCCACAGGCCAGTGCTTAGGAGGTCACCGCTGGTTTTACAGACAATAGATTTTGGAACGTCTAGACTTTATCAAGTGCTTTGAATCCTTGTGATAAAAGATATTAAGGCTGTCACTGATCAAGGACCAAGTTGTGCCTCTCAAATTACTGTAAATGTTTAGTCCATGCTTTTAGTCCATGCATGACCCACATTTTTCAGAGGGAGGAATGGAGAAAATACTTTTGTATGAATTATTTGTTTTTACTTTTTATGGACAATTTCATGAAAGCTTGCTTGAGATTTGAATTAGCGTGGTGGATATTAGCAGGCAGAAGCTTGAATATAAGAATTCTCTAGACCAAATTAAGCCTCCAGTCTTGAGACGCTCTTTGTTTTTAGATTATGTTCAGTGACACCTGACCATAGTTCTTCCCATGTCACTGACACACTGGGCAATCTAATTTCCCTATTGATTTTAGTGCTTCAATACTGGCCCTTTTCAGATGGGCCATAGTGCAGAGGGGGAATGGGTGTTCACCACAATGGGCGTGCAACATGTAGGTGGCCGTTACACCCACCTCCACCAATCTCTACGCATGGAGCCATCACCATTTTAGCCTATGGTTCCATGCATGGGTGATGGTTGGAGGTGGGTGAAAATGGGTGGAGAGTGGAATGCACCCCCCACCTGCCGCGGTGATCACATGGGTGCCCCCCCCATTCCCACCCTTGGGCATGGGGGGGGGCATTTAGTGTGACATGGGCAGGGCCATTGTTTGTACATCTTCCCAGGTGGTACCAGTATCCTTTAAAACAATTCTCCCACTCTTCACCCAGTTTCTTCTCCCTCGTGTCCTGGATCGGCCCCTGCGGTCAGCCAGAGGCACCTTCCTAGAGATCCCCCAAGTCTGCCAGGTGGCAACTTTCATGAGGGTACCAGAGATGTCAGTGCCATATTGAAAAAGAGGGTGCATGCACAGAATGGTCCGATGGTCATTTTGATTTTTTTAAAATCAATGCACAATGATTTTTTTCATTTTTGAAAAAAACAAAAATAAAAATAAAAATAGCAACATGTGCACAAAATGACTTCCAGGGCTATTCTGCGTATGCATGAGCCTCTTCCAAAATGGCACCACCAGCATTGGTGCTATTTTGGTAAAGGGTGTGCAGTGCACGTCCATAATGGCCATTTTCCAGATATGTAGTGATTTTGTTAAAAAATATTTTATTTTAAATAAAAATAAAATAAAAATCACAGCACAGGCACAGAATGGCTGAGGGGGCCATTCTGCACATGCACACTCTTCTCCAGAATGGTACCAGCAGCATCAGCACCATGTTGAAAAAGGGCAGCCAGTCTGCACATGCACAGAATGGTTCCCCTTTTCCAAAATGGTGCTGACACTGCCAGTGTCATTTTAGAAAAGGGTCATGCATGAGCAGAACGGCCCTGGCTGCTATTTTGCTCATGCACAGGTAGTTTTTATTGTTTTTTTAATTGTTAATTTTATTAATGAAAACTAATGAAAGACAACAACATTGTTTGCTTATTCATCCATTTTTGTATCCCTATTTATAAAAAAAGAATGGGGGTCCATTCATTTTGTTATGTAAAAGAAAATGGGATAAATGATGAACACCCCTACCAGCCTTTGCTTCCCTGAACAAAGTAGCAAGGCTCTGCCTAGTCCCATTTATATCTAACTGCCTCTCCTAAATTAATGCAACTCCCTAAATCAAGGATGAGGAAACGTTTCCCTCTTGGGGGCTACTTTTAAAATTAGTACAAGTTCTGTGGACTGCACAGAGGATTTGGGGGCAAGAGTGCACTCAGGAAAAGGAGGGTCCAGATCGTAAATCTGTGCCATGGATCTGTTTCCTATCCTTGTGTGCATTACCTCATCTCTTCTCCCTTACCCAGAATTCAGGTTTTCTGTGATTTGATGTCAAAACTGGATCCAGGGGTGAGATGAAACTTATTAGGGGGTACATTTGGCCTCCCCTGATCTGAGGTTGCCCAACCCTGTCCTAAACTGTTCTTAGGTACCTTTTAAGATTTCTTACCTGGAGTCGGGTAAACACAGAATGACGGAGAGCACTTCATTCAAGTCAACATTTGACTTGAACTGTATAAAGATTAGAAGCTGGCCTCCCTCGCTCTCACCTGTCCCCCCTTATCGCAATCCAAAACTCTGCTGCCAAGGTCATTCACTCTGCCCATCTCTTCGACCATGTGCAGCCTCTCCTCTTCTCTCTTCACTAGCTCTCCCTTCCTGAATGTTTCCTGTTTAAACTCCTGGTATTCACGTTCAAAACACTCCACAACCAAGCTCCCCCTTACCTCTCGGACCTAATCTCCCTAAACACTCCTGCACGAGCTCTCCGCTCTTTTTCTGTCCCCTCCCTCACTCTCCTTCATTTCTCCTGCTCACCTAACCACCTTCGACCCTTCTCCCTCGCTGCCCCCCATGCCTGGAACTCCCTCCCCACCCACATCCACCTTGCTCCCTCCCTCCGCTCCTTCAAATCCCTCCTCAAGACCCACTTTTCCCTCGCTGCCTTTCCCAATGCCTTCTAGTCGTTCCCCATATACTTACTGTCTGCCCTCCTCTGCAGACTGCTGCAACCAACCTGATTGTAACCAAGCCAAGCACACGCACCTGAGACTTTGCATCTGCCTAAATGTTTGTTTGTCTTCTCCCCTGTCTCTCCCACTGTCCCCTCTCCCTGTCTCCCCCTCCTTGTCTTTTAGATTGTAAGCCACAGGCAGGGACCGCGTCTATTTCTATGTTCTGGACAGCACCAGGCACATGGCTGATGCTATATAAAAGTTTATAATAATAATAATAATAATAATAATAATAAACCTGCATCAGGTTGCAGTATGCTTTATACAGTGGTCTTGTCTGAACATGGACCAGGCTCTGTACTATTATTCAATTCAATTCAATTGCTTTATTCAGTGTAGCCATAGGCCATTGCTTTCTCACAATTACATCATTAAAATACACAATACCATACAGGAGAAGATGCTTATCACTTAACAAAGTGATCTAATAAGGCATCTTCCACAAAGTCCATAGGCCTTAGACACATAACTCGTATACTCTATATAAGGATAAAATGCAAAATACATAAATACAATGTAAATACTAGTTCACATTTTTTACAAAAAGAGAAATTGCTCTGATCAATCCCAAAGGGGCAAAATAAAGTGTCATCAATTTGAGGACCAGGGGAGGTAGGAACTCACTCCCGTAGCCCCCCTGCTTATATATCTAGCTGGTGTCACAAGCCCCCTTGAATTCCAGGAAATTCCTGTGCAGCTGGGTAGCTTGTATCAAAAAGCAGGCAACATTCCACCAAATCTGCTCCTTCTTAGCTCCCAAGAGCCAGTGAGTCAAGATGGAGTCAGATCTGTCTGGTAGCTCCTCCAGGGGAGGAAGCAAATACTCCCTTCTTGGTTTGTCATAAAGGTGACAATGCAGAAGAATGTGTTCCACAGTTTCCACCGCTGTGTTGTCGAAGGGGCATAATCTTTCTAGGAAGAAGATCCCCCTTACCCGCCCCTCCAAAACACGGGAGGGCAAGGCATTGACTCTTGCTTGGAATAAGAGAAGCTTACCTCTGACCAACAAACTAGTGGACAAATAGGGCGCCGCCTGATCCACCTCCGGGGCCCATTGAAGGTAAGTTCCCACATGGAGAGATGCTCTTATCTTGCTTATTTCATTCTGTCTCTCAATGTCCCTGGCTCTGGTGGTAAGCTCCTTACAAACTGCAGTCACCGGTTTAAGGTGTAAATAGCCACAGGCATACCCAATGTCCTGAAGTAGGTCTCTATATTTTCCTGCCAGGGATTAGAATAGGTCTCTCTCCTTAAAAGCTTTAGTAATTCTGAACACTGTCCACTGGCCAAATGACACCACAATTTTGTGGCCCAATCCAGGGCCTGTTGGTTCCAACTGCTCTGGCCCCACTCGTCTAATCACCGCATGGGGGATATCAATTGGGGCAGCAAGAAGGCCCTGAAGAAAACTAGCCTGGATGGAGTTGAGGAGATGACCACAAAAAGGGGCCCATAATTCGGCCCCATAGAATACCTGGGCCCTCATCTTACTGTGAAAGACTTGAAGAGGCAGAAAGGGAGCATTCCTACCAGATTTCCTGAAATAGGATAAGATCGATAGAGTTGGAGGCCGAGACGACTGCTCATATCTTATTTGACTGTCAGCTTTATCAGCCTCTAACAGAGTTATATCTTGCTCCTTGGCTGGAAAAATTTCCTGGGAGATCAACTTCAGAGCTACTTTTTATTTTTCTGATAGATGTACATCAGGAGCTTACATGTAAGGTTATGGATTTCTTAGTAAAAGCTTTTGATAAAAGGAAATCATTTTTGAAGTTTAAATCCTATACATGATGGGCCTCGATTTCAAATTAGTGCAGACTCGGTGTAGGTGCCTTATGTTACTATTTATGCTTAACGACATAAGTCTGTATTGGTTGAATTTGCTGATTTAAGAAACACAAAGTATATTTTATTTTAATTGTAGTTTGTATTTTGTATGTTCTTTATGGCAATGACCCTGTGTCACGCCACAAATAAATTGAACTTGACTTGACTTGGCTCCACTGTTTTATCTACTTCTAGGAGCCCTAAAATTGCCCAGTGTTTAATTTATAAAAAATGAATTTGCCAGTGCCCAATGGCTGTCTCACAAGCCATACCCCCTTCCCCAGAACAGGGAAATGATCCTAGTCTCCAGTAGGGATGGGCGAACGCGGTTTGGAAGTTCAGAGTTCAGGCTGAACTCGACCAGTTCGGTCGACTGAACCAAACCTCTGAACCAAACTCGATTTTCGAACCGAACCAAACCAAATTTCCGAACTAGGCTCTGTTCGCTCACCCCAAAATATAATATTCCATTTAGTTCAATGGGGTTTGAATTTTTAAACTTTGTTCGGAAGTTCGGAGTTCGGACTGAACTCAAATAGTTCGGTCGACTGAACCGAACTTCTGAACTGAACCAAATTTCTGAACTCAGTTCTGTTCGCCCATCCCTGGTCTACACCTAGTGACCCAACCACTAGTTTGAATTTTCACTTTCCCGCTGCACTGAAAACAGGAGCTCTTGTGATTTAATCTATCTGATGGCCAATGCAGTGAATGGGGCAAAAAAGTCATCAATGAAATCCAAATCAACCATCCAGGGTTTTTCTAGCTTTTGTTTCAAATCCTGAAATAGCCAAAATCATTCTTTCCCTGCTCCTTCACACTTCTGGGTGCACACTCCTAGTGGAAATATTTCCCCGCGCACAAGCTGCATGTGTGCGATTTGTGCGCAGCACAATGTGCCGGCAATGTGGATGTGCATGCATCCTTTGCGGCTGCATGCATAGCTCTGAATAGGATCCACAGACCATGAGATTGGGACCATTGTCATGGCATGCCTGATGACATGTGAATGACACCTGTGCAACTTTATTAATCTTAAAAAATAATTTTTGCAGGTGTTTCTGAGGCTATAGTCTGGAAACAATGGCTTACCCACACAGAACTGGGGGCTATATGTTTGCACCAGAATAATTTCTCTTGATGATGAACCACAAAATAGAATGAAAACAGATGGAAAGTTAGCCTGCTGGAGTCCAGTTTGGTCTGTGCAACCACCACTCACCCCCCATTCACAAGTTTAGTGTGTTCAACCTAATAAATGGGCAGTCCCCTGTGCATACCTCATGTGCTTTCAGCAGCTTCCACTCAGTTGCACCAGTGATTGCGGAGAGAGGAGGAGGAAGCAGTTAGGTCTGAAATTACAGATTTGCAGTGAAGGCTGTTTCAATTGGAAACAGGTCGTTCACCTTCATGCATGCAATGTGGAAACTTACCAGCTTTTCTGCTGTTTTTGCCATTTCTTGTTATTTTGGGGGAGTTGAACAGAACTGTTATGGGGGCAATCCCAAGAAGCACCGCAGAAGTGCTGGGAATTGTCAGAAACTGTAGTAAAAGTCCCAGAAAGTGACAGAAAATTAGAACAATTATGACAAATGATGAAAAAATGCTGCAAAGTGATAAAATTGACAGGAAATGATGGAAAATCACAGGTGCCATTATTGACAATGGTGGAAGCATGAAATCACTGGCTACTGATAACGTACCAATCAACACTTGCAAGCCCTCTTGAAAGGCTGGTATTTCCCTGCAGAACACGAACACTTGTCCACATCTCTCCTCTCCCCAGCCCACCTGTCAGTGTGCTGGGTGCCCTTGGCATGACCGTATAGTGTTGGTGGACCTGGACGCGGGCCAGGCTGCAGGTGACCTTAATTGATGAAATGTGGACACGTGGGTGTGCATTAGCCCAGGTTGGCCCACATGGTGGGCCCATAATCTCCTGGACGATGCTGTGAGTGGATGGTGGCCATGTGGCCGGGTGCATGGTAACATCTGGCGGCCACCTAATAAAAGAGTGAGTGGACATGCACCTGGTGTGGGCTAATGTCTGCTAACATCTCATTTTTTTTCACCCGTAGAAAGACACAGATCGACCATCAGAGACGTAGGGTCAGCAGTTAAATAAATAAATAAATAAATAAATATTTTACTTGTAAAATGAACAAATAAAACCAAGATAGAAACCAAGAAAAATTATATATATATATACACATATATGTGTGTGTATATATATATATATATAAACCCTGCCATGGCACTCAGAGTGCTTTACATAGAACAATCTAACACAACTTTTAATCCTCACAACAATTCTGTGAGGTAGGTTAGGCTGAGAGAATATTGTGACTGGCCCAAGGTCACCCAGTGAGTTTCTGGCTAAGGCGAGACTTGATCTGGGGTCTTTCACTACCTCCCGGTCCAGATACTGCTTACTTAGCCGCTATACCATGAATGTGACATGCCTTTTTACAAAATAACTTTTTTTGTGTACATGTTTTTCTGAGTTCAGAAATAAGGTGGATGAGACTTTAAAACTTGCTTTTCACCAGGCTTTAATGAAGCTCAAACATTTAGAGAAAATGCAAATATTATGAGGTTGTAAGTTTGCAGTGGTCTAAATGACATTTTCAGTTCACTGTTGGCATTACAAAGTTTAACAAGTGTTTTGGAAAGGAAATCAATATTCCATTTCCCCCAACTTTCAACATTTGTGGTACCAAACCCAAATACATTTTCTGGATATTTTCTTAGTCAGAGGGGTCAAAACAATAATTCCCTTCCCCCACCAGGGCAGAAAGGTGTTACAAAATCACTGATGTAATTTATATGTAATATTGTGTCTGGTTTTGCATTAAAACTTTCAAACAAAACCAGCAAATATGAACAAACTGTCAGGCATGGAATAGAATCGTTGCTAGATACAGTGGCTTCCTGATTCTAAGTGGTTCCTGTTTCCTATTTTATTTCCGTATTTACACATGCTTATACATAGGATTTTTAATATCTACATCTACGGGTGTTTTTAGACATGACACTAGCCACGCTTTAACCACACTTGAACATATTTTATGCATGTTGCAGGGCTGTGTTGGTGCCCTATGCAGCCCTGCAACATGCATAACAAATGTTCAAGTGTGGTTAAAGTGTGGTTAGCATCATGTCTGAAAACACCCTATATCTATCTATCTATTATTTTTCTTGCCTTTAATCTGCGTCATCCTTGTAACTTCCTTATTCATATAACTGCATTGATAAGTTACTGAATATTTTGTGCAATTTTGTCCAATATCCTTGGAAGGCTGTAAGGGTAGCATGTTGTGCTTCCTCAAGGCTTACAATACAAAGTTGAAAAGACTACTATCTGCTATCTTTCTATTCAGATAATTGTTTTTGTCATCATATCAGTCAGCACTTCCTATCCAAAAGAACTGCCCATACATGGCTGAAATTCAGAGAAATATATTTTCCTGTTCATTTTTTAAAATTTAACTCTTGGGTGCCATGCCTTCCAGCAGACCCAGGGGCCTTATTTTAAAAGCAGGTTCATTATTTCCAATAGACTAAGAGTGATAAGACATTCATCATATGTCCTAGGGCTATACAAGAGATATTTTACTATGTAAGTACAACCAGGACATTTAATCACCTACTTGTCTAGAATGTTGCATAGATCATAAAACTGATGCTTAACATATATAATACTACTTTTTAGCCTTCAATTTCCTGCATGGAGATTAGACTGTATAACTGCAAAATACAATCTAACAAACAGATGAAGTGGAGTGACATAGAGCTTAGCTGAGTCTCCCTCCCAGTAAAATAGTCTCCAATCTTTTCTACTCTGGAGACCACTCATCCCATTAGGTAATTTTCTGGGGACTGCTACACCAGCATGCAAGGCAAGATACCAACTTTTGTGTCAGAAAGTGGTATTCCCAACATGGTCATACAATTTTCATGGCAGTCTAATCAGTTCTAATCCTTAGAACTCAACACCAATAAGAATAGAAATTGGGGGTGGGAATTTCGGTTTCCCCGATATCCGAAACTGCTGGTATTTTGCTGTACCGGCAGTTTCGGATTAACCTGGTATTCTGGGGTACCGGTACCAGTCCCCCAAGCCGGATTTTTTTACATTGCGGCCATTGAAATGAATGGCCGCAATGTAAAAAACAAACATACAAACAAACAAACAAAAACACCCGCTTTCCCTCCCCCATCCAGGCTGCGCGGGTGGAAGGGGGGACACCCCCCACCCACCCTGCCCATCCTGGATTTTTTTAAATTTCATTTTAACCCAAAGTCTGGCTGCTACTACCTGCCAGTGCAGGCTCCGGGCCGCTGCTGCACCAGTGGCGGCAACCCGGAGCCCACACTGGCAGGTACTAGGTGATCCCTGGGGTGGAGGGTGGTTTCAGCGCTTCACTAGGCCTTCTGGGGAACTTCCGGGTTTCCCCAGAAGGCCTAGTGAAGCACTGAAGCCAGCCACTAGCGCTGAAGCCGGACCCACACCGTGCTGCCACTGCCACCACCACCGCCCAGAGGGCAAGTAAGGCGATCCCTGGGGGGGGTAGGGCAATCCCTGGAGTGGGGGGTGTTAAACCATCCCCCACCCCAGGGATCACCTAGTACCTGTTGGTGCAGGCTCCGGGTCACCGCCACCGACACGGCAGTGATGGCCCAGAGACCACACTAGCAGCCGGACTTCGGGTTAAAATTAAATTTAAAAAAATTCAGGCTGGGCAGGGTGAGTTGGGGGTGTCCCCCCTTCCACCCGCGCAGCCTGGGAGGGGGAGGGTGGAGGTATTGGGTTTTTTTTTTTCCATTGATTTCAATGGGGACAGTTCCCCATTGAAATCAATGGGGAAAAAATGGTACGGGTATACCGGTTTTAATCCGGTGAATTGATTTTTTGTAAACCGGTAAAACCGGTAACCGGTTTTTTGCCCCAAGTCCCACCCCTAAAGAAATAGGTGGTAAGGAAGAAGGAAATATCAGCACCATACTATTGTATGTGGGAATTGTATAATGCAATATATATCACACTGTGAAAAGCAGATCATCATGGTGGGTAATTTCAGATGTAACAGACCTGGAGGCCTGCCACACTGAATCACACACCGGGATCTGTTTCGGATCCCAGTCGAGAATCAGGCCGTCCGTCCTTTAGATGGCCGGTCTCTCCTCTGGGAGACGGGCGATCCCGTATCGCGGTCGGGGCCACGATCCGGGATGGGCCAACATTACAGATGTAACTTTTGGCCCAGCCCGGATCATGGCTAATCTAACAACGATTCTGGAAGTGAGGCCGACCTCACCTCCGGAATTGTGGTTATTTTGATTCCTGCTAGGTATTCACTATGGTGAACATCTTTCTGGAATCTTTTAGACATTATGGGACAAACGGCCACCACAGGGGATTCACTGTGGTTGACCGTGGTCTCGTTACATCTGAAATTACCCAGTAAGTAAGCTTGTTAAACACCATTCCAGATAAGTCCATAGAAGAGGTGTGCACCAGGGGTCCATGTCATTTTTGTTTTCATTTTTTGTTTTTGTTATTGAAATCTGTCATTTTTGTTTTCATAAATATCAAATTGTTATTTCCCTTTTTGCTTTCATTTTCATTTTCCATTGGTTTCAATGTAAACACATGTTTGGCTGTAACCTTTGTGTTTTTCATTATATGTGGCTGAACCTTGGTGTGCTTATACCTCCAATGGACAGCATTAAGTGTACCAAATTTCAAAAAGATTGGATATAGGAATCCAATTCTAGAAGCAGTTGAATTATTTTATTTTGCAAAAATCTTCATATACATTCTTAGGTATAACTTCTTTTCCTTACATTTAATGTAGATGAACCACAGCAAATTTAAACCCCTTCCCATATTTACTACCTCTGCCAACTTTCAGAAGGATTGAATAAAGGGTCCTGCTGGTATAAGAAATTAACTTATATATGTATGTCTGACTCTAACATCTTTGCAGTCCAACCAGTATACATGAAATTTGGCATGACTGTATATCACACATTTCCAATTATCTCTGCCAAATATCAAAAAGATGTGATAAATGGTCCCAATTTTATATGCCTTCACAGCATATGCAGAGAAGGAGTCTATGCCAGGGATTCTCTTATGTGTCACAGTGGTATAAGATCGGTTTGTGATGCCAATTGGCCAGGAGAAATGTCAACCAAATATCCTCATTCTGTGCTGTGACCATCCCAACATCTCTTCCCCACTTGTTACTGGGAAGTCAGAAGCATCTGTTTAGGAAAGAGCCAATAGGA
This sequence comes from Sphenodon punctatus, assembly GCA_003113815.1. Taxonomy (NCBI): domain Eukaryota; kingdom Metazoa; phylum Chordata; class Lepidosauria; order Sphenodontia; family Sphenodontidae; genus Sphenodon; species Sphenodon punctatus. Next base: position 6,834,811 of record QEPC01004630.1, on the reverse strand, counting down.
AAGATGACATTCAGCTCTACCTCTCTTTTTCCATCGACCCCATGCAGTCTCCTTATTTTCCCAGTGCCTGTCAGCTGTGGGGGGCTTGGATGAGGTTGAGCCATCTGCAGCTAAATCCTGACAAAATGGAAGTGATGTTGGTGGGCGAGGGCTTGGGGGGCCTGGGAGTGGTTGAATCTCCTCTTGGTAGGGGGGGTTTTGCCCTCCCATGGTCTCGCAGGTATGGAGTCTGGGTGTGCTCCTCGATTCACAGCTCAGCCTGGAATCTCAGGTTGTGGCCGTGGTGGGGAGTGTATTTTGGCAGTAACATCTTGTCCGGCGGCTTCGGCCATATCTCTCAGACTCTGACCTGACTACTGTCATCCATGCCTTCATCACCTCTAGGCTGGATTACTGCAACGTGCTCTACGTGGGGCTGCCTGAGAAGCTGGTCCAGAGGCTGCAGCTGGTGCAGAATGCCGCGGCCCGTCTCCTTACAGGGCTGGGCCACAAGGAGCACATGACACCTGTGCTCCGGGCTCTGCACTGGCTGCCTATAAAACTAGGTTCAAGGTGCTGGTATTGACCTTTAAAGCCATTCCTGGCCTGGGCCCTGCTTATCTGCGGGATCACCTCACTCCCCATGTGCCCGTGTGACCCCTGAGATTGTCCGTGGGAGCCTTTTTGGAGGTTCCCCGGACGAGATGGGTGGCCACCGATGTTAGATCTTTTTCGGTGGCTGCCCCTGTGCTGTAGAACTCGTTCCTGGAGGAAGCTCGGTTGGCCCCCACTCTCCTATTATTTTGAAGTTTGTGTAAGACCTGGCTGTTCTGCCAGGCTTTGGGCGAGGGGGGGTAGGGTGGGGGGGTTGGTGGGTGTTTTTTCTCCCACATATGGGATTTTTTAACTTTTAATTTGCTTTTATTGTTGTTTTCATTTGTTGTTCACCACCCCGAGCTTCCCTGCGGGCAGAAGGGGCAAGATAAAAATCTTCTATAAATAAATAAATAAATAGAGATTCTCTTATGTCCTCTGTCTCAGTGCTGCAGGATGTGATTGTGATGATAACTGGCCAGCCTGGATGTGCAAACTACATCTCCTGATTTCTGGGATGCTATCCCCAAAGTTTCAGTTATGTCCGTTCTATGCACAACTCAGGGCTGCCCCCTATGCCCACATTGAAGCCACTACTGATTGGTACTGCAATGCTAGAAGCATGCAAGTAATATGTTTGGCCAGTGAATGTGTATGTCAGTCTTTTGGGTTGCTCCACATCCTGCCTCCTACAGTCTCTCTCTCTCCCTGCCATGCAGGGTGCCTGCCTCTGACTCACACTGAATGTGCGGCTATTTATCTGAATAATGGTCTTCACAGGGACAACATCAATTGCTTATAAAATTGGGTTCCTTTATCAAATTATTCTGTACTTTGGCAGAGATGACAGGGAAGGTATGTGCTACATACCTGCCAAATATCTTCTAAACAGGATGGAATATAAACATGTTACAGCTGGAAATGTATTTTCAAGTTAATGTCTTATACCATCATTATCCTTTATTCAATCTTTCTGAAAATTGGCAAGATTGTTAAGCATGTGGAGCAACATAATATTGACAGGCTTCATGCAAATTGGATGCAAGATAAAGAAGTTGTATCTGTGAATGTGTATGAAGCTTTTCTTAAAATCACAACATTCAGTTGTTTCTAAAATCGGTTCCCTTTATCTAATTGTATCGTAATTTAGTACACATAGTGCCCTCCATTGAGGGTACATGCTTCCCAAGTTTCATCAGAAACAAAAAAGATATAGCCAGAAATATGTTTTTCAGTTTTTTCCCTTTATTTAAAAAACATATTTTTTTTTATTTCTATTTTCATTATTATTAGTTTTTATTTTCATTATTGCAATAACGATAATGAAAACAACAATTTTTGTTTTCATTATTGTAATAACAAAAATGACATCCACACCACTAGTCCATAGACCAAGTGCTCTAGCTCACTGACAAACTCAGCATCTCCCTATTTGCAGTGCTGCAAATACATATAGCAAAATATTTTTTAGTAGGTGTGATCATGATGAAAAGCATAGACAGAAGACATACCGCAATTTTTGTGTGAACCCAATAGGTGCTTCCTTTTGGAATACAACACAGAATCCGTGTTGAACGTGAAGTCGGTTGTCAATAAATCAACAACTATTGGGGAGTTGATCCTGGATTGTGTGACTGACCTCGTGTGCATTACAGAGACCTGGTTGGACAATGAGTCAGGGCTTGTGTTGGCTGACCCAGTTCCAGACGGGTATTCATGCAGCATCAGCCATAGCCGGAGGAACGAGGGGGAGGGGGCAATGTAGCCATTATTTTTAGGGAGGCGTGGTCCATTAGGAAGTATCCAATGGAGTTAGAATTGGGTTGTGAAGGACTCCATCTTGTGATTGATTTGGCAGGAGACAGATTTGAAATGTTGCTTGCATACTGTGCACCTACCTGTACAGCGGCATCCCTACACGCTCTGACAGAGCTGGTGTCGAAGGTGGTGTTGCGATTAGTCTTGGGGGATCTCAACATTCAAGCTGACACTAGTCTTGGTGGGGCAGAGCGTGAATTCATGGCCACCATGGCAACCATGGATTGGTCTCAAGTGGTCATCGGCCCTCCACATGATAGTGGACATACCCTGGACCTGATTTTCTGTACTGGCCCTGAGGTGGGGGATCTTTTGGTGGGGGAGGTGATAGCAGAGCCCTTGTCATGGACAGTTAATTACCTCCTGTGGACATGCCTCTCAGTGTATGTCTGCCCTCGGAAGGGTGTGGAACCAGTTCGGTTGGTTCGCCCCCAGACTCTGATGGAACCAGAGAGGTTCCAGAACTCTCTTGGGGAGCTACCCTCTGACCCTGATGGCCTGCCACTCAGTGACCTCATGGCTTTTTGGAACATCTTGCTATCGACCAGACGGCTCCTAGGCATCCACTCCTGAGACGTCAGCATCGTAGGCCTCCTTGGTTCATGGATGACCTGAGACAAGTGAAGTATGAAAGGCATCAGTTAGAGCGATGGTGGCGTCAGTCTTGTGATGAAGCTGACAGATTGCGAGATAGAGTTAGTTTACGAACCTATGCCATGTCTGCAAAATCTCATCTGGTGGAGCTTTTCTGGGTGGTGCAGGGGCTGGTCGGTCTGGCCTCCCTCCGCCTGGAACTGGAAATATCAGTTGTCTGCTGTGACATGTTTGTTAAGTATTTTGCAGATAAAATAACTCAGATTCACTATGATTTCGACTTGGTGTTTTTGGCATTAGGAGAACCAGAGGTTGTGGAAGCCCCACCTTGTCTGGTTTTCTGGGATCAGTTTCATGGGGTGTCAGCCACTGAGGTGGGGGATGTCCTGGGAGCTGTTAGAGCCACCTTTTGTGAACTTGACCCATGCTCGTTCTGGCTGGTTAAGGCTAGTAGGGAGATGTTGGGGCCTTTGCTGGCAGGTGTGGTCAAAGTCTCCCTTTGGGAGGGCAGGGTGCCAAGCTGCCTGGAGCAGGAGTGATGCAGCCCCTGCTCCGAAACCCATCGCTTGACATTGACTCCCTCACCAGTTATCGACCTGTCTCTAATCTTTGCTTTTTAGGGAAGGTTATTGAACTGGTGGTGGCTCAGCAGCTGCAGGGGCATCTAGACTGCATTGGTTTTCTGGTTCCTTCACAGTTATGGCACTGAGACTGTGCTTGTGGCTTTGGTTGAAAACCTGCACCGGGAATTGGACCAGGGTTGATAGACCCTGTTGATTTTGTTAGATCTGCTGGCTACATTTGATACCATTGACCATGAGATGTTGGTGGCCTGTTTGCAGGACTGGGCCAGTGTAGGTGGAGTCATTGTTGAATGATTCTGCTCTTTCCTGGCTGGGAGAACTCAGAGAGTGGTGCTCGGGGACTGCTCATCAGTTCTCCAGAACCTCACGTGTGGAGTTCCGCAAGGTTCTATTCTGTCCCCTCTCCTGTTCAACGTGTATATGCAGCCATTGGATGAGATCATGAGGCATTATGGGGTGCGGTGTCATCAGAATGCTGATGACACACAGCTCTACCTCTCTTTTTCATCTGAACCAGATCCAGCAGTCTCTGTGTTTACCTGGTGTCTGTGAGCTGTGGGGGGCTGGATTAGGGTGAGTCGACTGAAGCTGAATCCTGACGTGATGCAGGTGATGCTGGTGCATATAGAGGTGGGTATGGTGTCCCCCCTCATTGACGGGGTTCGCCCCCTGATGGTTTCCCAGGTTCGGAGTCTGGGAGTACTCCTCAACCCACAGCTCCATCTAGATGTTCAGGTGGGGGCTGTGGTGAAAGGTGCATTTCACCAATTACACCTGGTGCGTCGGCTTTGGCCGTATGTCTAAGACTCCGACCTGGCCACCATCATCCATTTTTCATTACCTCAAGACTAGACTATTGCAACACACTCTACATGGGGGTACACTTGGTGATGGTTCAGAGACTGCAGCTGGTGCAGAATATGGTGGCCTGCTTTCTTACGGGGATGGGTCATCATGAGCACATTACACCAGTGCTTTGTGCTCTGCACTGGCTGCCTATAGTCTTCCAGGACCGATTCAAGGTGTTGGTTCTTACCTATAAAGTCCTTAACAGTCTGGGTCCCACCTATCTGCAAGACTGCCTCACCCTCCATGTTCTAGCCCCATGTTCTGCCACTCTAGTCCCAGGACCCACAGTCAGAAGCAAGAAGCGTACTAGGGATTCAGTTGGACCATTAGATGACAAGAGAGTAAAAGGGGCACTCAGGGAGGATAAGGACATTGCAGAGAAGCTAAATGAGTTCTTTGCATCTGTCTTCACTGTGGAGAATTTTGGGGAGGTACCCACGCCAGATCCTTGCTTTGTGGGAGAGGACTTGGAAGAGCTGTTACAAATTAATGTGACGTTGGAAGATGGTCTAGGGCAAACTGACAAACTGAATACTAACAAGTCACCAGGGCCAGATGGCATTCACCCCAGAGTTCTGAAGGAACTCAAATATGAAATCGCAGAGCTACTGTTAGTAATTTGTAACTGGTCACTAAAATCTGCCACTGTACCCAAGGACTGGAGGGTGGCAAATGTAACCCTGATATTTAAAAAGTGATCCAGAGGTGATCCTGGAAACTACAGACCAGTAAGCTTGACGTCTGTGCTGGGCAAAATGTTGGAAACCATCATTAAGGACAGAATTAAAGGGCATGTTGACAAACATGGTTTAATGGGGAAGAATCAACATGGATTTAGAAAAGGTAAGTCATGCCTCACTAACCTGTTGGAATTCTTTGAGGATGTAAATAAGCATGTGGACAAAGGAGACCCAGTAGATACAGTGTACGTGAATTTCCAGAAAGCATTTGATAAGGTCCCTCATGAGAGATTCTTGAGAAAATTAAAAAATCATGGGATAGGAGATAAGTGTCTTACCATGAACCAGAAACTGGTTGAAAGATAGAAAGCAAAAGGTTGCACTAAATGGTCAGTTTTCACAATGGAGAGATGTAAAAAGTGGTGTGTCTCAGGGATCTGTATTGGGACCGGTGCTGTTTAATGTGTTCATTAATGATTTGAAAAGGATGTTAAGAGTGAGGTGATCAAATCTGCAGACGACACCATGTTATTCAAGGTAGCTAAAACACGAGCAGACTGTGAGGAACTGCAACAGGATCTTACGACACTGAGTGCCTGGGCATCTAAATGACAAATGAGATTTAATGTGGATAAGTGCAAAGTGATGCACGTAGGGAAAAATAATCCAAACTATGCATACACAATGCTGGGTACTAAGTTAGGAGTCCGAATTACCACTCTGGAAAAGGATCTGGGGGTGGTTGTGGACAATACAATGAAATCCACAGCGCAGTGTGCAGCAGCAGTCAAAAAAGCAAACAGAATGTTAGGAATTATTTGGAAGGGGATAGAGAAAAAATTGAGGAGGTCTTAATGCCTCTGTACAAATCAATGGTGCCACCGCACCTTGAATATTGTGTGCAGTTCTGGTTGACCCATCTCAAAAAAGGCATAGCTGAACTAGAAAAAGAACAGAGAAGGGCAACAAAAATGATCAAGGGCATGGAAGGGCTCCCATATGAGGAGAGGCTTGTTAGCTTGGAGCTCTTCAGTTTAGAAAAGAGATGACTGAGAGGAGATATGATAGAGGCCTATAAAATCATGAGTGGTGTGGAACTAATAAACAAGGAGCAGTTATTTACCCTCTCAGCTAGTATTAGAACTAGGGGACACTCGATGAAATTCATGGGTGGCAAGTTTAAAACAAATAAAAGAAAATATTATTTCACTCCACATATAATTGGGTTGTGGAATCTACTGCCAGAGGCTGGCATAAGGGACAGTATTATAGCTGATTTTAATAGAGGTTTGGACATGTTTCTGGAAGAGAGGTCCATTATCAGCTATTAGCCAGACAAGATTGGGGAATATGATGGGAGCTGGGGGAAAGCAAAAGGGAATTAGGGATGTGTGAACGTGGTTCAGAGTTTGGCCTGAACTTGAGGTGTTCGGGCCATTCACCAACACCCCAAACCTGAACTGCCCCCACCCGAAACAACCAAACAAAGTTGAACCCATTCAGGTGGGGGGGAGGGGGACAGGAGGGGGACAGGAGGAACCCATTTTTCCCTCCCCCCTCCAGGCTGCATGGGTGGAAGGGGTGCCACGGCTCCCCTTCCATCCCCTACCCACCCTGCACAGCCTCGGAAAATTTAAAAAAAAATTTAAACCCCCACCAGGTAGGGTGATCCCTGGGGTGGGGGTTTAACAAAACAAACAAAACATTCCAAAGCTGTGTAGGGTGGGGGGAGGTGATCCCCGGCGCCCCTTCCACCCACGCAACCTGGAGGGGGGAGGGGGAGGGAAAAACAGGTTCTCCCTATCCCCCGCCCCCCACCTGATTGGGTTCAGCCCCCCTGAACAGGTTCGGGCTGAACAGGTGTTCGCACATCCCTACAGGGAATGGATCCCCCATTGTGACCTGTTGGGTGCGTCTCCCAAGCCAACATGATTGGCCACTGTCCGAGACAGGATGCTGGGCTAGATAGACTATTGGTCTGACCCAGTATGGCATTTCTTATGTTCTTATGTTATGAGAATGATGGCTGGTTGGTCCATGTGTTGAGGATATGAGTACACAGACCTCAGGTAACAGATTGTATTGGATGGTATTTATCAGCAGGAGTTAGGAGATGGGAGCAAGGAGTCGGGGAGGGCAGAGTGGAAGAGGTGGGTCTTGAGGAGGGATTTGAAGGTATGAAGGGAGGGGGCAAGGCAGATGTGGGCAGGGAGGGAGTTCCAGGCATGAGGGGCAGCTAGGGAGAAGGGACGAAGGTGGTTAGGAGAGCAGGGGAGGCATGGGAGGGTGAGAGAGGGGACCTAGGAGGAGCAGAGTTCACAGACTGGAGTATGGAGAGAAATTAGAGCAGAGAGGTAGGGGGAAGCGAGGTTGTGAAGAGCTTTATAGGTGAAGACTAGGAGCTTGTGCAGGATTTGTTCAGGAAGGGGGAGCCAGTGAAGAGAGGAGAGGAGGGGCTGCACGTGATTGACGTGACGGGTGAGGTGGATGACCCTGGCAGCAGAGTTTGGGACAGAGATAAGGGGGAAAAGGTGAGAGCGGAGGAGGCCAGTGAGAAGAAGGTTACATTAATTGAGGTGAGAGATGACCAGGGCATGAACAAGGGTTTTGGCAGAGGAGACAGAGAGAAAAGGGCAAATCTTAGCAGTGTTATGGAGGGAGAAGCAACAGGATTTGGCAACACAGTCGATGTAGGGTTTAAAAGAAAGAGGTGAGGCAAAAATGAAGCCCAAGCTACGGGCTTGGGGGATGGGACGGATGGTGACCCCATTGATAAAGATCGATAGGGAAGAGGGAGAGGAAGGATGAAGGGGAAGGATAAGGAGTTCAGCTTTAGCCATGTTGAGTTTCAGTTAACATTGAGACATCCAGGGAGACATATCAGAGAGACAGCTGGTGAGATGAGCTTGAACAGATGGAGAGACAGAGGGAGTAGAGAGAGAGAGTTGAGTGTCATCAGTGTAGAGGTGATATTGGAAGCCATGGGAGGCAATGAGCTTGTCTAGGGACAGGGTGTATATAGAGAAGAGGAGGGGGCCAAGGACAGAGAGGAGGAGGTTGAGTTGGCAAGAAACACCTTGAAGGAGCGGTCAGAGAGGTACGAGGAGAACCAGTCAAGATGGAACCATGAAAACCAAGGGAGTGAAGTGAGTCCAGAAGAGTGAATGGTCAACAGTATCGAAGGCAGCAGAGAGGTCAAGGAGGACAAGAATGTAGTAGAAATTATTAGATTTAGTCACAAGAAGAATGTTGGTGATTTTAGTGAGAGCAGTTTCAGTAGAGTTATTGGAGGGGGTCAATGGAGGAGTTGGCAGAGAGGAAGTCGATGCAGCCGGAGTAGACAACACGTTCGAGAAGCTTGGAAGCAAAAGGAAGGAGTGAGACAGAATGGTAGCTAGAAGGGTCAGAGAGGTCAAGAATGGACTTTTTGTGGATAGCAGAGACAGTGGCGTGCTTAAAGTAGGAGGGGAAGGAGCCAGTAGAGAGGGAGAAGTTGATGATGTGCAGGAGGGAAGGGGCAACAGTGGAAGCAATGGAGGTCAGGAGGTGGGAGGGGATAGGGGCAAGCGGGCAAGTGGAAGGGTTGGAGGAGGAAAGCAGGGTGGAGGTGGGAGGGAAGGAAGACAGGAGAGAAGCAGGGGGAAGAGGGAGAGGGGAGGGAGTAGGAAGAGGAGAGGAGCAGGAAGTGATTTCGAGGCAGATCTTGTCTATCTTGGAGGTGAAGAAAGAAACGAGATCCTGAGCACAAAGGGAAGAGGGAGGAGAAGGACAGGGGGGCTTGAGAAGGGAATTAAAGGTGAAGAACAGGCAATCAGAGTCCCGAGAACAGGACTCATTGTGGGAGGCCTAGTAATGCTGCCTAGCAAGGGAAATCGCAGAAGGAAGGAAGGAGAGAGAGAATTTGAAGTGAAGGAAGTCAGCATGAGAGTGGGATTTGCGCCCGAGGCATTCAGCATCATGGGTGCAGGAGCAGAGGTGTTGGATACTGGGGATGAGCCAAGGATGGGGGTTGTGGGAGCAGGCAGGGTGGGACGAGAGGGGGGCAAGGGAGTCAAGGGTGGAGGAGAGAGAGGCATTGACAGCCGAGATGGCAGAGTCAGGTGAGGAGGAGGAGAAGACTGAGGGGAGAAGGGAGGAGAGAGAGGACGCAAAGTCCAGGGGAGCTGAGCTACTACCAACTATGCTTAGCAGCTTATACTTTGTATACTGGCTAAGTGACACAAAAGTGCTGGAAATTGATGCAAAAGGACAGTCCAAAAAAGTCCTAGAAAGTCCCGGAAAATCACATATAGTAAGTCCCAGAAAATCCTTTAAAATCCCAGACAGTCCTGAAAAGTCCCAAAGTTTAACAGAAAGTGATGGGAATAATGAAAATTTCAGGCATTAATCTCGCAATGGCAGACGTGGAGAAATATTGATGAAATTTCCCAAGCACTCCCAAAAGGTAGGCATTTCCCAAAGGGGAGGGAACACTTGCTCTCGTCTCGGTAGTACAATACTAAGCACTATGGAATTCCCATTTTCACTGAGAGTTATTGGGTGTTAACTAGGGCTGAAACAAGAATGAAATTCATTCTCGTGAGAATCTTGCAACCTTGGAGAGATCTTGAGATTCTCGAGAACCTCAAAAATACGCCCCAAATGGTCTGTGCATGTGCAAAATGGCTGCACATGCACAGAATGGCCTGGGCAGTCATTTTTGCACATGTACAGACCATTTTTTGGATATTTTGAGGTTCATGAGGCTCTCGCAAGAATCTCATGAGAATGCCCGATTCTTAGCCTATTCACAATGAGATTTTTGAAAAGGGAAAAATCTCTTTTCCGACCTAGTGTTAAATGACATGACAGGAGCCTGTCATCCTGCCCGGGGGTTGGGGAAGGCTACCCCTAGCCAGGTTAGCTCCAACAGTGGGAGCACACATCCCCAAAGCCTGACGTGGCTGGGGAGTGGGAGTGGAAAGTGACTGGCACCCCACCCCCTGCCATAACAGGCAGTCATGGCTTCCAATAACAGGCAGCCATTGCTGGCTGCCATAGTGACCCCCCACGCTGGACTGGGCGGGTGGAAAAGTAGATGCACCTGCCTAGTTCGTCCCACTCTGGCCCACCTGGGTGGCTTGCAGGAGGGCCCAGTTCATTCTGAGCCCATGTTTCTGACCTGGTTGTCAACCCCACCAGGGTTAAATATCACCGTACCCGTGGTTCTAGAACAGGCAGGCAGGGTTCATCACTGTCCCAGGTGGGCCAGAGCAGGCCTGGTGGGCCAGTGTCACATTAGTTAACACTCATTGTTCAATTACTGTGTTATGGAAGGGCAAGATTAGCTGTTATTTTTTCTTTTTAGTTCAACATTTTTCTGAACTATCTGAAACCTGTGTTGACGAATGAGAAATTCCATACCCCAAAGTTTTTAGGCCAGGGAGTCCCCTGCCTTTTATAAGCCGACAATACAATATTGTTAGCATATTCAAGGGTACGGTTACGGAGACTACTGGACACATTCAGTGACTACTGTAAGAGGAACAAACTTGAAATTAACACAGACAAATCAAAGGTGATGACTTTTGATGAAAAGAGACTCCATAGGTGGTTCATTGATAATGAACCCCTGGAAGTAGAGAGTAAGTTCACCTACCTTGGGGTGGTCTTTACCAGTACACTGTCTTGGATAGCCCATGCTAAAATTATGGTTCTGAAGTTCCACTAGCAGGATTTTTGCCTTTTATAATAGATTTTCCAGGAGACCATGGGCAGAGGCCCTAAAGGTTGGTAAATTAAAGCTGTTATCTACAGCTTTATTTGGAGCAGAAATTTGGGGTGCAGATTACATAATTAATATCTATGCATAGCATGTACAAACATCGCTCGATTAGACTACTGTAACACGCTCTTTGTGGGGCTACCTATGGTGATGGGTTGGAAGCTGCAGCTAGTGCAGAATTCAATTCGCCGGCCCGGCTCTTGGTGGGACTGGGCCACTGGGAGCACATTACACCAGTGCTCCGGTCTCTGCACTGGTTGCCAATAGTCTTCTGGGCTCGATTTAAAGTGTTGGTTTTGACCTATAAAATTTTACACGGTCTGGGCCCTGTATACTTGCGAGATCGCCTCACTCCCCGGGTCCTAGACCGGCCCCTGCAGTCATCCACGGCGCCACATTGGAAGTCCCCCAGGTTTTCCGGTGGGCCACGCAGGATAGGGCATTCTTGGTGGTCACACCACGCCTTTGGAACTCTCTCCTGGTGGGGGACCGTCTGGCCCCCCGACCTCCCAGCTTTCCTAAGGAGTTGTAAGACCTGGCTGTTCCATCAGGCATTTGGCGAGGGAGAGGGGTGAGGGGTGAATAGGGGGTGGGGGTTGGTGAGGGAGGGGGTGGTTTTTATTCTTTTGTATTGATGTTTTATTATATTTTATGATATTTTATTGTGTTTATTGTTGATGTTGTTAGTTGCCCTGGGTTGCCTGTGGCAAGAGGGGTGGGGTATACATTTTTAAAATAAATAAATAAATAAATAAATAAACTTTCCTTAAGAGCCTGCTGGATGTTTCCAGGTGCACCCCAAATGCGCTTGCACAAATTGAAACTGAAACCACTAATGTCAAGGTTGAAGCCAGCATGAGGCAGCTAAATTATTGGTTAAACCTGAGAGGTCTTTCCCCGAGTCGCTTACCCAAGCAGTGTCTATTAGACTACTGGAGTCAGTTGAAACTTTTCTTTAATTGGATGGAAGGATTAAAGGAAAAGCTATTCTCTGTTGGTCTTGGAGAACTTTGGATGACCTCTGATAATCTACCGCAGCCCAGGCACAAAATGATTATCAAGGCTCATCTGATAAATATAGTTAACCAAGAAGACTTTGCGGTCAGAAGGTCTGTAAAGTGTACACCTTTGTACATTAATATAAAATTAGAATTGAGCCTACCCCTGTATCTCTCTCAAATTTCAGATTGAAGATTGATAACTAAGTTACGCCTTAATCAATTGAAAACAGGCAGCAGAAATCCTAAGGAGATGGAAGGTAATCCCTTATCTGGAGAGGCTTTGTTCTTGTCCCCAGAGTACAGTTGAGGATATCGGTCATATCTTGTGGAGTTGTCCCTTCTACAAGGCTGATAGGACAACATTGTAGGAATGGGCAAACGCGGTTTGGATGTTCTGAATTTGGACCGAACTCGGTCTGTTTGGACATCCAAACCAAACATCTGAACCGAACTCTTGAATGACCGAACAGTTCGGTTGTGTTTGGATGCATTCAAATGAGTTCAGGGGCAGGAAAAATATCTTTTCAGGGCCAAAAATTAGGTTTTGGTTTAATTTCAGTTTCGATAGCGCTAATTTCCACTGTTCGGCCAAGTTTGGCCAACCCGAACTCGGCTAAACCAAACCATCGAACCCAAACTTGCGCTTCGAACCGAACGAGCGAATATCTGAACATCCAAACCGCATTCTGTTCACCCATCCCTACAACATTGTTGTCACCCTTGGTCTTCTGCCTCCAGGGTTGGTCTTCAAGATGGTTGATCATCTGGCTTCTGCAACAAGAGTCAGGGCCAGCCCTGTTTGCCCTGGGCAGTTTTCTAATGAGTCTAGAGAAGCACAGGAAGGAACTAGGTCTTGGGAACGAATGCAAGAGTCCTTATTGACTGGGGCAACTGGACCCATATTGACTTCTTTGTCATGAGTACAGTGGCCCAGGTGGTTATGTAAACTGTACTATTTTATGATTGAACTGTGTTTTATATGTACTTTTTGGCCTCTGGCCATAAATAAACTAAACTAAACTAAACTCTTTTTAGTTGTTTTACATGTTTTTCTATTTTGTAATCCACCCTGAGTCTAATTGTGAAGGGTGGGGTAAAAATTAGGATAAATAAATAAAATTAGATTGGACCCAGAGTGGAACCTTGCAGAATTGAGATCTGCAGTAAGATTACCTTAGCCAGAGTAGACAGTAAGGCAGAATTGATAGTTGGGAACTGGGGCAGAGTTGAAGTCTAAAGATCAGAGACCAGAGTTAGAACCTGAAAGCCAACAGAATCAGAGTCCAGGTCATGAGACAGGAAAAGAGTCAGCCCAAATAAAGGCAGAGAGGTGGGCTAGAGGCAGACAAAGGGCTACAGATCAGATTCAGACTGCTGTGCCAAGGCATTTAGCTCTTCTGGGTTTTGCAGTCCTTGAACAGTCTTAACAATGTGGCTGTTGAAGGCTTTCATGCAATCAGGAGACCAGCCACTCTCATGCCCCACCCCACCCCACCAGCCCAAATGCAGTGGCTTAGGCACTGCTGGCTTGCCTCAATGGAACTATTTCACCTTACAGTTAAAGGGGGAGGCCTATTGTGCCACACTTTAACAGTACTTTGACTTCAGGTGGCAAGGTCTCTTGACTGTAGAGCCAAATTCTCTTGCCATTCAGTGCAATCGTTTTTAATTGATTTGTCCCCCTCTACTTTTGTATGTGCTTCTTTAAACAGCATTGTGAAATTCCAGAGAGAGAGAGAGTGCAGAATTTTGAAAATAAATACTATCATGCAGATCTGAAACAAGCATTTTGCCCTTAAATTGAAAAAAAGGCCAAGTTTGTGACAGAGCGCATCACTTGTGTGCTGCATTATATAATATGAATAATTTATGTTGCTAATAGCACTTCCTCTGAAAGATGGGTAGAAGTGGGTAATTGCCCATGGATAATACTTTATATATTTTGTAGGAGGAACATGTCTCAACCGAAGAATATATACTGAAGCTAGGCACAACTTTAGGATATGAATGACTCAATGAATCATGAATGACTAGGATTTACTTGGGATCTAATTTGGTTTAACACAAGTTTAAGTACATAGCAAATGAATGCAAAAGCTCTGCACTCTCTGAGCTGTATAAGGCTGGCTGGATTTTGAGCTCTTCCAAGCCTTTTAACAGCTGATTGGTATTTGAACAGTAAATTAATACAAATTTGTAAATGCTTGTAGCTGCTACTTGCAGCAAATTAGATCCAGTTTGTCCTCTGCATTGAGTCTCAACAAAATGAAAAGAAAATTAAATAGTATGTATACAGGTTTAACACAGTAATACATTGTGTCAGACTTGTTATGCTATGCAAATTATTTGATACAATGTATGGCCAGATCATATGGCAGGATAGGATATGACACAACGTACATAATTTTCCAGAATAGTCTTTAAGAAAAGTGGCAGTGTTGGAGCACCACAATCCCAAGCTTGGTGCTTGGTAAAACTATACATGGTGAGGTGCCGTACGAGTGAGAATCTGTGCATAATAATATGAGAAAGACAGTGGTGGCTGGTACCTCAGAATGGGTAGGTGACAATCCCTGAAAATCCCCTGGCCTAAGCCACCCACAGGCTGGTTCATTGACACTGCCACTGTTCACCTCCGTGGCCATCACCATTCAGCTGAAGTTCATATGCAAGCGTAATAGCACAGTTTGCTGCTATGGACTATTTTGCATGTGCACACTGTCGCCACCATCTTTGCTCTCTGGAGCATGTTGGGAAATGTAGCCCACAGTGTGCACATGTACAATATCACATAGCAGCAAATAGTGCAAATAGTGCTATTGCATGTGCACGTGGTCTTGGGGTGAATGGGCAGCTGCGGTAGCGAACTTGGGGGGCTGGGCAGCTCTGGGCCAGAAGCGCTTCCCCAGGAATCCACAAATGAGCGGTGGGCTCAAGGGCACCAGTGAGCAGGGAGCAAAGGAATGGAGAAGCTGGGGCCATCAGCATGCCCCCAAAATAGTGAGCATGTTCTGGGCAGCCACAGGGCTGACGTTAGGGAACATCCTCTTTGTGGTGATGGGGACCAGGGGAATGGCTCAGGGCTCCCAGACTGAGTTCCTATGGAGGAACTCAACCAATTAGGTTGGTTTTGGGGCACCTTTTGCAGGTGCCCCAAAACCAATGAGAGAGCCCTGAGGAATGCTGTCTAATCCCTCCCCTCTTTAGGAGAGGGAAGTGGGGAGGGAGCTGAAAACAGAGCAGCAGCCTGAAACCGGTCTGGGCTGGTTTGAAAGCTTCTGCCACAGAGGGCAGTCTGGATCTCTCCACTTTGGGTGAATAACAATTTTTTTTAAAAAAAAATTATTTTATGTTTCTATTTTTTATTATTTTATGTTTATGTATTTATTCATTTTTAAATTATTTTCCCCTGACTTCTGAACAGCCCCTTTTAATTGTTCCTCTTCCTTTAGTGATGCATTTTTAAATTTTATTTTGGATTTATTTATAGGATTTTTTATATATATATTTGGTTGTTTGGGTACTTTTAATATATTTTGGGTTTTTTAATTCTTTTTTATTTTTGGTTTGGATACTTTGAGTGTTGACTGAATATATTTTGGATATATTTTATAATTTTTGATATTTTTATATTTTTCTTTTAGTTTTTTAATAATTTGTTTGTATTTGTATGTAGTTTGGATATTTGATATTTCATGTGGATAACTTGTTTGTTGACTGAGTACAGCGGTGGGAGGGGAATTCAAATCGAATTTTAAAGTTTTTCTAAAAGGTTTACTTACAGACTTCCTTAAACTTGTTTTTCAAGTGTCTTTCTATTGTCTTATAGTGGTGCTCTTGTGATAGCCCTTTTTGAATTTTATCTATCTTCCTGTGTGATCTGATGCTTGAGAAACTTTTTATGGAATGTTGAACGTTTAAATGTTTAAACTGGTTGGGATACTTTGGTGTCCTTATACAGTGGAAAAAATTACAGACAGAGGAAGGAAGGCAGGGGGAAGCAGACAGAATATAGAATCTTTTCCAAAGGATTTATTTTGGTGACTTCAGTCTTTCTGTTACAGCGTGAACAATTCAAAAATACTTGCTTTACAATTTACACACAGCCTTCTGTGGTTTTAGTGTTTTTGAAAGGGGAAAATAATGTTAGCCCTTTTGAATCTTCCCCCCCCCCCCCCC
>QEPC01004630.1:6796871-6818669 GCA_003113815.1 Sphenodon punctatus | reverse complement strand
CATCTTCATGAATGTTAGACCCCTTGTCTCTCCCTCTGTTCCCCTTCCTAAGTCTCTCCCACAGCTCCTGTCTCTCAGATTGTAAGCCCTAGGGGCAGGGACCGTGTCTATTTTATTACTTTGTAAAGTCCAAGTACACTGCTGGTGCTATATAAATGTTTGTTAATAATAATAATAATAATAATAATATAAGATAAAGCATGATTAGTTAGTAATAAAATTGCCCTCCAGATTTTTGGCAAACAATCATGAATTAGGTTAACTAGGGGTTGGTATTGGAGGGGAGGGATGACGGCGGTATATAAGCATTTGATTTTAGTTGCAACGTTGGTTAGTGAAAGTATGCATTTTATATGGTATTTTGATTGAACATTGTATTTTAACTTTCCTACTTTATGTTTTGTACTATTTATAATATATTATTTTGGTAAATTTAGGCCATGGCGAAAGCCTGTGCTGTAATAAATATTATGTTAATTAGGTTAACTTGTAAAATTGGAGCTGTATTTGTGTATGTTTGCTTTGGTGGTATTTACATTATGTAATGCTAAAATTATTGCAAATGATCTAAAAAACTTTTGAAATACTGTAGCTCCAAAAGCCATCTCAGAGGGTAAATGAAAAATAAGAATTCAATAGGATTGTTCCTTATACTGTATAGTAGAACAACTACAGACAAGATGAAGGTAATGCCACATCGCATTTGAACAAGCTTTTTTTGCTAAACCTAAGAGCTTCATGGAGTCATGTGTCCTACTGCTGCAAGTGCTGGATTTTGGAAATATCTGGAAATACCAAGCAATTTAAAAGGGTAACCTGGGCATCCATTTTTTAAAAATAAGTTTAGAAACATCTGACATTTTGTCTACATGGATCAAAAATATTAAAATTTAATTCAATGCAATTAAAGTTTAGCTGGTCCTGTGTAAGGGATGTGACTCTAGGGAGAACAAAGCTGGTTTGCAATGGTGAAATTAGAAAAGATGTTTTATGTCACATTAGTTAACATATGCAAGCTTATTTAACATGTGGACCACAAATAAGTGTAATTACATTAAAACAAGGATCTGTAGCACAGAAGCAATAAAAATAGACTAGGTTGTATTATTAATTCTTGTGTTAAGGGTTTTGAGCCATGTTGATTGGCCTGAATTTTTTGATTTTGTTATGGTACAAAGGGATTGTTTGAAGTAATTTGTCCCCGAGAGAGGCTCACAATCCCAAGCGGGTTTCAATTCAGCAAAGCAAATCTAATTTTGTTTGCTTTATGCAAACCAGAAGGGGCTGTGGTTCATTCTGTTTTCACTGGAGGGGAGAGATGCACTAATGGGACCTGCTGAAATGCATGCATTGCAAACATCATACCCCTGCATATATTAAATTTAGCTATGTGATGCAATGTGTTCATCATCTCATTGTGTACACAGATATGCTTTAGAACAAAGCCTTTTAATAGTAAAGGAACCTTACTACATTATGCTGACACACAATTGTATTTATATTTAATGCTGCCATTGAATATCTTCCTTTGGATAAAGTGTGTTCAAATGTGGTCTCCCCCACCCCCTGCTACTTGTTTAAAAAAGGCAGTGTACTGAGGACATTACATGCTGAAGCTTCAAGCCATCTGAAGATTAATTGTATAGAGGTCTGATAATGGTTTTTAATTTTCCCTTTTTTACAGCCCAGAGTTAAATAGGAGACATGTTCAGGCTCTGATTGCCAAACCAGCAGTAATCCCCAATCCATCAGATCCAGGCTGGAAGATAAATGGAGAGAAATACCACCTGAAAGACAGGTAATGCTACAGACAATATCTACCAGTTTGACAAATCATCGTTCTTAGTTCAGTGTGGCTCCTTAGACTTTTCTAATGGCCAATCAGTGTTGTTAGATTTAATCAAGTATTAGAGATGGGGTTCAGTTCTGCTTCTATAAAGGTCCACAGGGTAAAAATATTTGATGGCATTTACTTGCACATCCACCAAATTATCATTAAAATTTCATTATAGTTCTGTATTTCACATGGTGTAGTGTTTCCAGGGTGTTTCTGTTTGGAAAACTACAGTGCCACAAATAGACAGACACATAACGAAGCCCTTCAGTGTGTCATTAGATTTTTGGCTGCATTCCTATTTTCTGATAATTTTCCAAATCTACATTAATTGACTGAATGACTTCAGTGAATCAATTCACATAAAAAAGAGAATGATTCTTGTGATACATCAGATAACAAACTATTAAAGCCATAGGTTGCTTGCAATACACATTGTGCAGTAGTTTAATTTTTTGTGTAATTTTTGTTAAAACATGGGTTATCTCATAACAATGATATCCTTAATGAAAGAAACTTAGTAAATCAGTACAAGGATAATCTGCCAATTAGATTCTTCTCCTGCTATTTACCAATTTTTTCCCGTTTGCCACCGACAGTTTGTTGTTTAATTTAAATTTGATATATAAAGAGTCACTTCAATCATTTCAAATTTATTGCTGTACCCAAAATAATTTTAAATATTGTAGCCTAAATGAATTGGATTGATCCTTTAATTTGCTACTCAAACAGTAAACATCAACAAGCCTGTGTCCAGGCCACAGGTCATATTTCTCTGGAAAAAATATATTTCATTGTTTTGCCATTCAAAGATCGTGGCACTGAAAAATCTGGTTAAGTGCTTTGGAATCTTTGCTGAAGAATGACAGTGGAGTAAAAAGTACAGTAGGGCCCAAATCTAGACAGAAAACTGTAGATATTTCTACAGCATCAGATTCAGCATAGCCTAATGAACGAAGGGTTGGACTTGGGCCTAGGAGAACAGGGTTGAGATCCCATCTCACTGTGAACTCACTGGGGAGTTCCTGCGCCCCTCCACTTGATGGGCCGCCCACCAGGGGACATAGTGCCCAGAGCACTCCCACGGCTGTACCATGCCTCACCAGCAGTGGGTCCAGAGCTGCCAGCACCACAGCAGCAGCAGCAGTCTCTATAGCCTCAGTAGCTGAAGCAGCAGCCTAGGGCAGAGGCACCACCTACAAAGAGGGGTCGCTGAGCCAGAACTGGCTGTTGCCACGGCAGTGGCGGAGCCAGGAGAGGCAAGAAGCTGTGATTTATTCTGACCAATATAAAAGAAATATTATCGAACCAGAGTCCCTGTCTCTGTGCTTCGTTTGGGCTAGTTGGAAGTGCAACAGGCTGATCCAGGCCCAGGTGGTGGTACAGATGGGCCATGGGCCAAAGGGGCTGTGTCCCCATGGAGGAAGGGAAGGTGTGGCCACCCATTGGTGTGCTCAGGGGCTACCAATATGTATGTGCAGGCAATGCAGCAATATATGCGTTGCTGTGGGCAAAGCATATCAGACAGAGATATTCATGGAGCAACTTTTGCACAACCCTGCACACTAGGGATTGGCGAACAGATCGCGGTTCGGGTTCAGCCATTCGGTTCAGTCCAGTCCGGTTAGCCCATTTGCTTCAGCCGTTCGGTCCGGTCGCTGCGTTTGGGTTCGACCGTTCGGTTTAGTCGTGTTCGGTTTGGTTCGGGCGTTCGGAAAAAGGCTCTCTGTGAAAGAAATGATGGCCCCAGACACATGACGGTTGGTCCTGGGGCTAGAGTAGCAGCTTCTAGTTACATATTGGCCACAACCCTCCCTGCCTGTAACTTGGCCCCAGAACCCTGACGGTGGGTCCTGGGGCTGGAGTGGCTGTTTCTTGATGTGGTGGAACGACAGCGCCTCTGTGCAGGAATGATGGCCCCAGACCCATGACAATGGGTCCTGGGGCTAGAGTGGCAGCTTCTAGATATTGGCCACAACCCTCCCTGCCTGTAACTTGGCCCCAGAACCCTGACGGTGGGTCCTGGGGCTGGAGTGGCTGTTTCTTTTTTAATATATATCTATCTCTACACTAAATCTAACTGCTATTAACTATTCTAAAACCTATTGAACTAAATGGAATATCTTAATAATTAACTACAAAGGCCTTGTCCTACAAACACAATGTATCGCTATCTATCTCTATAACTAAGCTAACTACAATCTATATCTATCTAGTAAGTATCTATCTAATAACTATCTATCTATATACAATATTACACATGGGGAAACACAAAGAACAGAGGGAGGCGTACATAACTGAAATGAAAATCAATCTAATAATAATCCTACTCTAAATAAATCCAAAACTTAAAACAGGGGAAGAGAATCAGGAATGGAATATGAGGGAGAGGGAAAGGATTCAGTGGAGGGGGGAGGGAGGAAGGAAGATTGAACACAGGGAACATAGGGAACGGGAAAAACAAAAAATAACACCTAAATCTATCTAATATAATCTAAATAAATGATAACATGGAGGTAAATGGGTTGGATGGGTGAAATAGGAGGAGGATGACAATGGATTAGGAATAGGAAGGAACAAAAACTTCTGGGAGAGAGGGACCTTTCTGAAATGCCTGATGTTCAGGAACAGTGACTAGCTAGAAGGTGTTGGGAAGGGAGGAAGCATTCAGTTTTGTTTCTTGCTGCGCCTGCCTCACCGCAAGCCCCATTGGCTCCGTACAGCCTAGCCTGTGGCCAATCGCAGGCTACGAAAACAGTGGTCTGAGGCGAAAAGGGATGGTGACTGAGCAGGCTGGCTGCTACTCCAAGCCTCTCCACCCCTGGTGCCTGGAAGTCTGCTCCTCAGCTGACTCCCACTCCCTGTAAATATTTGCCTTCCAGGCAGTGACATGTTTTTGCCACTTGAACTCACCCGAACGCGATCCAAATTGACCGAACTGTTCAGTCATTTCGACGTTCGTATCTAGTTCAGTTTGGTCAGTTCGTGTTCGGATTTGGGTTCGGGTTCGGTCATCCGAACAGGCCGAGTTCAGGCCGAACTCCAAACTTCTGAACCGGGTTCGCTCATCCCTATTGCACACCACAGGGGAATGAGCTGGTAGTGGTACCCTCAGGCAAACTTGTCTCTGCGTATAGGACAGTATGGTCACCAAAATAATTTACAGCGGCCACATGTCACTAGTGGCCCAACAATGGCCCTGTGTGATGTGGGTGACTGAACTGCTGCTTTCTTTGCTCAGGTGGTCACCCTGTGGGACTTTGAGGCTGCCAATGGGAGTCTGTCGGCATGTTACCTCACCCTGCCCCCCTCCACTGCTGTGTTCACAGCCTCCATGTGCCCTAGACCATGCCCTGCCATATGCTGCACAATGCCCTGTGGAACCTATACAGAGTGGTATGCCAGCCAGCAGGGACAGAGGTGGAGGTACTTTCTGGTTCTGCTGCCTGTTGCCAATGTTAGGTGTTCCCTTGACTTTTCTGCAGACCCTGCCCCTACCACTGTAATGCCCTGTGGTTTGTACGTCATGTGCACGGGTCTCAGCTTTGCCCAGGATCGGCCATCTCCCTATGTGGATGTAGGGTTCACGGCTCCTGCTTTAGGAGGATTGTGATGCCCTGCACATGCCTCACCCTTGCAATGTATCTGACTGACTGCCTCTGTACTTCCTGGTTTACTGCATCCCACAGTGCAGATCTGTCCAGTTAGACCTGGGTATGGAGGGTGTTGGAAAATGTGGTCCATCATGTTTTGGGTCCCCGCCCCGTGTACCCTGACACTCTCCCTGTTTCTTTTTTCCCACTCAAAGGTGGAGACCTGCTGGGGCATGCTGAGGGACATTGTGTGGGGCTTGGTGGTGGACACAATGGCCATGGTGGAGGTGAGCCAGGTGCTCCAAAATGCTGGTAAACCTCCCGTGTCTCTTGACCAGTCCTGCCTTCCTGACACCACTTCCTCTGAATGGTTAACTTTCATGGCGGAAGCATGCCGCATGGGGATGTTCCAGCAACCATTTCCCTGTCCTTTGAATGACTCACGAGCCAGTGAGCAGCTTCCCCCTCATTCCAGCCACCAATGTGGGGGCTAGTAGAACCCCTACCGTGTTTCTTCCCTTGTATAGTCAGTCTGGGTACCCCTTCTTATTATGGTTTCCCCCCCCCCACATTCCCCATGGTTTGGTTCCTGAGGACCCATGTGATGCAAGGCCCTTGTGGAGCCATGATGCTGCTCCCAGTTCAACCATGGCATCTGTGTAGTTCGAGGTGCCGCAAAGCCAGTGTGTAGCGGATAAGGTGCTGAACTTGGACCTGGGAAACCAGGGTTCAAATCTCACCCTATTCAATTAACTCACTGGGTGACCTTGCACAAGTCACAACCTCTCTGCCTTAGTTCCCCATCTGGGAATATGTGTGTGTCTGTTTTTCCCTGTGTGTTCTCCTCATTCTTATCCATCTTAGATTGTAAGCCCTCTGGGCAGGGACCTGTTTCTGAAAGTCTGCGACTGTAAAGTGCTGTGAGTGTATATGCCTAGTAGCGCTATACAAATGACTAGTCCTAGTAGTAGTAGTAGTAGGTGCTGGGGGTCCTTGGCCCCCAATGGTGTGACCCCAGTGTCTGTTGTCTCTGTTACAGCGGATGAGATGAGGCTGGCTCAGGAGAGGGAGCGGGGTGAGGAGTGGGAGCTTCTGTTGGAGATCTGGCACTGGATCCATGTGCTCTCATGCACCCAGAGTGCAAGGTGAAGCCAGGCCCGCAGCTGCAGACCATGATCACCATGTCACCCTTGTTTGGCCGCCTGTGTTCCCTATGTTGCTGTGTGATGCTGTTTTTACATGTTTTATACCTGTTGCCTGTTCATTAAAGTTAATTTATTTTTGTATCCTGTGCTCTCGTTGTACTTTGATTGGGGTGTGCGCCGCTCCTAGGTCAACAACAGGCATGGGAAGGGAGGGGACTATGGCCATGGGATGGGGGCGATTGTGTTTGGTGCACCACCAAAAAGTTTCCTGCCATTCTCCTGGCAGTGTCATGGCCTGTCCCCGGGCCTGGACCCTGGAGCTGGGGGTGGGGAAAAGGGAATTTGGTAACACGGGTTCACGCCCACCCCATGCCCCCATAGATTGTGCCAGGTGTGCTGCTTTGGCAACATACTGACGTCCCCTGCCTGTGGTTAGTTCTGTGGGAGCGGCATTCCCTGATACTGTACACTGGCTTTGTTGTGTGTTTATTTTGTGACCTTGGTGCACTGTCCAATATATTGTCAGCAGGTTTTGAGCAGCAGTTTGCCAGTACAGTGCCATGCTACTGCTATATCCATACTACAGGACCAGGGCACCATGTCAAGTTCTTTGGACTCTTCTTTGTGATGTGCCTTAGGCGATTTTATTAGTCTTAAGAGTCTCTGATCTATCTTTAATCTAGTAAGTTTTACCCATAGTTTCTCCCGATTTATTAGATCAAACGCTGAGGAAAAGTCTACGAATGTTGCATATATATTTAACCCCTTATTTTTGTACTTTTCCATAAGATGGGTTAGAAGGAAACAATGATCCATGGTGGATTTGCTTGGGAGAAATCCTATTTGCTCCATAGCAATAAGATGATTTTGATGAACCCACTTTTGAAGTTTATTAAGCAGCATTTTCGAGTATACCTTAGAGATGATGGGCAATAAACTAATGGGACAGTAATTTTTTGAGTCAGCATGGTCCCCTTTTTTACAAATGGGAATCACTACCGCTGTTTTCCAGAATTCTGGAACCCTCCCTGCGTTGTTAATCAGCGTAAATAAGTTCGCCAACGCTTTAAGCCACCACTCTGGCATTACTTTAAACAGATCCGGGGGAATAAAATCATCCCCCGGGGCTTTCCCATTTTTTTAGCATAATTATAGCTTCATACAACTCTTCCTCACTGACTGGATCCCATTCGGCCAGACCCTGAGCACCTTCATCCAGTATTATATCCAATGGGAGGCTAGAATTAAATATTTCTCTAAAGTGGGATTCCCATTTGTCGCTCTTAATTCTTGGTTCCGCCCAATAATGGGAACCGATAAAGGAACCATTAATCAATCTCCAAAAAAGTTTCCCATCTCGTCTCTGTAGGGCCGTAATCAGCTGATTCCACCTCTTTGCTTGGAACTCGTGTTTTTTCTTTTTTAGCAAAGCTCTATACTGCCGATAATTGGCTCTGTACAGGGCTAAAAGTTTCCTTTCATACTTTAATTTTATAATGCGTGCGGAATTCCTCAATTCCGCACTTCATAATTTACATTCAGAGTCCCACAAATTACTGACCCTCCCTCCATTAACCCTTAGGGAGGGGGTCTGTATCAAATATGGTTTTAATAGCACAAAAAGGTCATTAATTATTACGAACGCTAAATCCAGATCTAATGTCCTTTCTAGGCAAGACTTAAGGTCATTTGCATAGTTGGTAGATAAAATGCCAAAAACTTCTTTTATCAGAGAATCTGACCAGTGCCTACGGACCTCACCTATCTGCGGAACCAGAACTCCTAAACGCAAATTAGGAGACCGGTTAGAATCAATAATACCCTTGAAAATCACACAAATGGGAAAATGATCGCTTTCAACTCTATCACCCACATTGAATGATAATACCAAGTGCATCAAAGATAGGGAAACCAGTGCATAATCTATAGTACTATCCCCATTTGGGAGCAGAAAGGTTAATTTACCAGGAATATCCCCACTATAATTCCCGTTCAGAATATACAAATTATTTTCCACCACAATCTCAAAAAGCACTTTTCCCTCTCTATTTGTTTTCTGGTCGCTGGAGATCCGATCTACATTCCAATCCTCGTTCAGATCACCTAGGTTTACTTGATTCATAACCATCCAAAGGTAGGGATTTGATGGACCTAATCTAGTGTTAAAATCCCCCAGAATAACCATATCAGAATTTTTATATTCCATCTGAATCTTAGCCAGACAGGACTTAAGATGGCCCCACACCTCCCCATCCGATGGTGGCAAATAGACATTTATCAGCATAAAGGTGGGACCGATCTCAGGGATATCACAATCTAAAACTAGGATATTACTCTCGTAAGAATACACAACCTTAAACCTAGCTTTCAATTTTTGGGAGGTGAGTATCCCCACACCACCCGCCAAACGACCTTTCCAATGTCTTCTCCTTGCTGGGAGAAACCAACTACTATACCTCTAGGTAAAACTGGGTCACATCAGCAATCCAAAGTTCCTGCATACAGATGATATGATATGACTTTAGATGCTGGATAAAATCTGGATCCAGCACCTTATTTGCCCACCCAGCTATGTTCCATGAACCAATTCTAATGTCTCCATCTTCCTCTTCTGGTAAAGTACAGGGCCACTCACTTCACATTTCTCCTAGCTGCACTGGGGCCCTGAAACGGTCGTCCTTGGTTACCCCCACTGCTTGCTGGGGTTCCTGAATTTCACTTTGGGTAAAGGTTTGTTGACACCCTAAGGCAACTTCACGCTCCAGAGTCCCCACAGATTGCTCTGACTGCCCCCCCAATACTAAATTGTGCATGGGCGGAAACTTTCCTTGTTTATTCCCAAACCTATCTGGTCCTTGTACTACAGTTGAACCCTTCCCAGGGTCTCTTGCCAGAATTTCTGGATCAAATAATCCATTACCCACAGGTAGCAAATCAACCACCTCTGTACTAATCAGAGGGTCCCTAGGAGGTACTTTACCCTGTGCTGCCTCCTGGCTAAATCCCTCAAGATGCCTCTGTTCTAAACTATCCACTTCACCTCCCACTTTTTTATATACATTCATTAATTGATCTACCCAATCTCTCTGGTTTTTCTGGACATTAATTTCATTTTTCTCCATGGGCTGCAAAGCAGCAAATGCAAGTTTATTTTCCACTGGACCAATCTCCATTAGGTCAATATCAGTTGTATTGGGGGCAACCGCCCCTAAAGAATTCTTACAATCCTCTTTTCCACCCTTGTCATTTTTAAACCTAGTTGGGTTGGAGAATGCCCGTTTACTCGACATTTCGTCCGTTTGGGCAAGGGCCTTATCGGCCGCACTTGTTGGGGGCTCCCTGGAATATACCAGGGAGAGGTAAACTGCATTATTGTTAAGGAGCTGTTCACATTCGAAAAGCCTCTTCACCCAAGTTGGAGTATTAAACTCAATGTTAATCACCCAGCAGTTATCAAAATTAGGAATATGAGAGACAGACCTTATCATTCTGAGAGTTATTGGCTTATTTGTTATTACTCTGAGATGCTCCGCAATATCCAGGGCTGAGGCCCAGATTGGCAAACTACCTGAAGCAAGCGGCAAAACTGTTAGTATTACATTAGCTGGAAGATGCCTGAGTAACCCATATTCTTCTGATACCATAGACCTCCCTGAGTTTACATCATCCACCATTGTGGCCCCATTGGCCTTGGGAGGTGTCCTCCTAGCCATCTTCCCAAAAGGGCTTATCAGTTTATTTTGACCTAGCCCCGAAGGGACCCAGGAATTAATTGTAGCAGCAAAGTCATCCAATCTGTCACTTTGCTGATGTAATAAGTCCAGGACATACGATATTGTCTGGGCCGTTAACAGAATATGCCTGGCCAAATATGAAGTATTATTAGCCTGGTCAATTTGTCTGTTATATTCTTTTACTACTACAGTTGGATCTAAGGGCTCAGGGTTAGATAGACCAGATATTTCGAGTAACTCACCCCCCACCCCTATGGGATTTCTATTCTCACGGGAGGCCGGGGAGGAATATAATTTCAGAGATGGAATAACACTCTCACCCTTTCCCGATCCTTCATCACTTTCACCCGGGTGGAAGAAGCAGTCAATCCTCCTCTGCTTCAGCACCTTATTTTCCAGAGGGGAGATAAATGCCGCCTCACTCCGTGAGCGTTTCTGTGAGGTCATAATTTATACCTCAACTTGACACCCCAAACCCTCTATAAGCAGGCCTGGCACAGTCAGAATATTTGGAGCTACACACAGCAAACCACCATGTAATAGACAGACAGAGAGAGATCAACCATCAAGCAAAGGAGCAAAAAAACAAACAAACAACAAGGAAAATCGCCCCTGGCCCTGGCAGCGCCTAAGGCTGCGCGCCCTTGTGCACGCAGCCCTTAGGCGTGCTGCCCAGGCGCGCGCCTCCGGCACCACCTCCGGCAAGTTAAAACGTTAAGGGCTACTGCTGGCATGTATCACCACCCCTCCACTCACAGTCAGGTGTAGTCAGTTACCCCGTAGGTAGGGCTCCCTCAGCACAGCAAACCATGCTCCTCAGAGAGCCTCTGGCGAGTCAGAATGTTAAGGGCTACTGCTGGCGTGTATCTCTGCCCCTCCGCTCACAGTCAGGTGTAGTCAGTTACCCCGTAGGTAGGGCTCCCTCGGCACAGCAAACCACGCTCCTCAGAGAGCCTCCGGCAAGTCAGAACGTTAAGGGCTACTGCCAACATGTATCTCCGCCCCTCCGCTCACAGTCAGGTGTAGTCAGTTACCCCATAGGTAGGGCTCCCTCGGCACAGCAAACCACGCTCCTCCTGGTCCCAATTCAAGATGTTGGTTCTTACCTTTAAAGCCCTATATGGCCTTGGCCTGACCTATCTGCGGGACCTCCTCACTTCTCGGGTCCTCAATTGGCCCCTGTGGTCCGCTGGGGGCACCTTCTTGATTTGGGGGGGCAATATGGAGAGGGCATTCTCGGTGACCGCACCTCGGCTGTGGAACTCCCTCCTGGAGGAGGCTTGCCTGACCCCAGACCTGCTGACTTTTCATTGGGCTTATAAAACCTGACTGTTCTGCCAGGGATTTGGTGGAGGGGACAATGAGGGCCTGGATGGGGGGGGAGGTTTGAGGGCTGGGTTGGGGGCATTGTTTTATGCTTATATTTTTATGGCTTTATCATGTGGTTTTATATTGGTATTGTATATGTTTTGTTTTATTTTTTTAAAGTGCAAGTCGCCCCGAGCTGCTTTGCAGAAGGGGTGGGGTATAAAATTGTTAACTAACTAACTAACTAACTAACTAACTAACTAACTAAATAAATAAATAAATAAATAAATAAATAAATTGGCGGCGGCTGCAGAACCACCTTGCGGGACCAGCTTGAGTTCTCACTTAGAGGCGGAGTCATCCAGAGCGGAGCTTCATGTCCTGTAGGCAGTCTGGATATGCCCAGATGTTTAGTCAGCTCTGGCTTCCAGTGGTGATCCTTTTGAGCCCCACTATCTGGTGTCCTTTCACATGGAGGAGTGGGGCTGCTGCCAGGGACTATATCAATTGGGTTTGTATGCTGAGAATGCTGGTTTTGCCCTTCTAACCCACCCATGGCCTTGAACCCCGCTTGAGCTTTATTCCCTGGACCGGATGTCCCTCTCCCCTCCTGTGTTTCAGTGTGCCCTCCATGTGGTGAGGGGAGGACATTCCAACTGCCGGGCCCCAGATATGGAGAGCTGTCTATGTAACTTTGTGGTCTGGACTTTTGTCCTCTGTGAGTAGCATCTGGGCAGAGATGTGGCCTACTTCCTGGTTCCTGACTGTGGGTACCCTGCTTGAACTTTTTATTCCCTGGAACATATCCCTCCCTCCTGTGTTTGTGCACGCCCTCCATGTGGTGAGGGTGGGCCTTCCCCAGGACCTCTGCATTGCCGGTGTGGTGTCTTTTCGTGGTAGGGGTGGTGTTCCCCAACTGATACTCTAAGGGTGCCTTGACCCCCTGCCCCCTGGCATTGTGCCCTGTGGGCTCTTGTGTAGGTGATCTGTGGCCTGTGCTTTGTGCAGCATGTGACTCTTCTGTCTCCACTGTTACTTCTTTGCCTCGATTCCTATGCTCCTGTACTGTGTTTGTTACAGTTTTGTTGTTGCTTTGGAATCTAGTGCTGTCATTGTATGCTTCAATTGAGTTGTTTCCTGCTCCTCTGTCTGTTGGGGGGTGGAGTTCTGTGACCCCTTCCCCCTGTTTCCATTGCTATGTTTGCTTCCATTATTGGCTGTGTCTGGCAGCAGATTCAGCGGCATCCCTGGTCATGGGCAGGACAGGGTTAATGTCTTCTGTGGCTTGCTGTCGCCTTGCTTTCCGCATCTGTGCATCATGGCAGGGGGTGGGCAGGACCTCTGTTTAGCAGTCTTGGTGGGTGGAGAGGAGGGGACGGCTTTACCATTTGAACTGTGTGTGCAGCCGGTTGGTGGAGGCATGGGTGGTTGCCTGTGTGGTTGCGACGGCCACCCAGGGAGCCACCCATTTGAACCCCTCTCTACGCACTCCACCTGCATGGGCACCCCACAGCCATGCCACTCAGTAGCCACAGATCCACCCACCCACCCCCAAACCTGCTCTAACACTCTCTCNCACGCCCTCCATGTGGTGAGGGTGGGCCTTCCCCAGGACCTCTGCATTGCCGGTGTGGTGTCTTTTCGTGGTAGGGGTGGTGTTCCCCAACTGATCCACCCACCCACCCCCAAACCTGCTCTAACACTCTCTCACGCACTCTTTCCCACAAGGCTCTCCCCTCCCCCCACACCTCTGACAGGGAAGATTATGGGGTGAGTGTGGATTTACTGAAAGTGATTGGGGGCCGGGCTCTTCGGGAAGCAGAGTTGTGAGTAGGGAGAGGACCCCACAGAAATAGCCCATCCCAGGGCCCCAGGAGAGCTCAGGTCCAACTGAGGCTACCAGACTCCCATAGGCTATAATGGAAATCTCTGGGTCAAACCACAAGAAGTGGCAACCGTAACCAGGATTGGCCTTCCTGAGGACCCCCCTCTGACTGCAGGGCCTGAGCTATGGCTCCTACTAGGCCTGCTTAAGGTCAGTTTTGCCCCGTTCCTTATTCTTTCCCATTTTACACCGATGGTTAGGCCTATAATTGAAATACATAAATTTGCTGGAGGGACAGACAATCAACATGGATTTTGAAAAGATTCTTCTTTGTTCAGAAAAATTTTGGGAAACAATTGTATTTTGTTTCCATTTATTACAGAATCATTAATTATAAGAATGACATTTTTGCTCACATACTTAATAGATTGGGGGGGTGGGAGCTAATGAAGAGATCTCTCGGTCTAAGCAAACAGTTATTCAAATAATCCACAGTATCAAATATGAGGTTATTGTAAATCTGATGATAATCATTAACAAAATTTGTGGTAAATATTATTAAAGTTTTCTGGGAGTATTAGTGAAGCAATATGAGAAAGGCTAAGCACTGTTATTCATCTTTCCATTGACTCCCAGGTAATCTTATATTAACCACAACTTTAACTGAAACATCATCATACATGATCACACTTTAAATTCCAAGAGATTTATGACCTGTGATCAATGGTTCCTACATTATCAAATGAGGGTAAATTATGCCTTAACTATTGAGGCACGGAGGGGAAAAATAAAAGTGAAGCTGGGTTTTGGGAGAATGATTTTTTGTACACGAAATAAGCCAAGAGTTTAGTATTGTATTTTATTCTATTGTCGTGTATTGATTTAGTAAAATACCTTTGCCTTATAGAGGTTTGATTAAAAGGTTTTATATTTCCTGGGTGCATCCCAAAATGGAATGCCTATTGATTCAATTATTTGAAAATATTATTTTGGAAGTATGAAAAGAGGAGCCTAAATGTTGCAAGCATTGTGACAGTTGGTGCTTTTACTAAAAGTCCAATCCCCAAGGTCATGTTATTTCCTAAGAATCTCAGCTTTTATTTTTTAAACAATAGTACATTCTTAGCTCTCACTTTTCTAAGAAAGAGCATGAAAATATGATCAAAGTGCACTGTAGAACAGTGCTTTTCAAACTTTTTGCTATGTGACTCCATATTGAGATTTAAATATAATTCTGTGACCCCAGACAGTGATGAAGGAATGCAATGTATAGTGTAGAATTTGCAAGACTGAATTTCTGGATAAGTAAATTAATTTGTTTTCTCCAGCCCCAGGTCTATGGGGATGAATTGCTTCTTGATCTGGATAAGTAGAATTCTGAACCTTGATAACTTGAATTTTTAAGGTGGATAGAGAATACCCTTTCAGATAAAAACATCAGGACCTTTGAGTGTAGTAATGATTTCTTGGAAGCATGTAGTTAAAATACTGTAGTATATTACAGTCAGTGCAAATCACAACAGGGTACCAGGAATTCGGTATGACCTGCAGTTAGAAAATTAGCTACCCTTTTGGGCTCTAACTGTGTGATGATGCTCCATCTGAAAGAGGTGGCAGTGGTTCCGGTGAATGATCCAAAATAGTGTGAATGCTTCCTGGAAAATTATACCCAGGGGGTAGTGATGGGAAACTCCTCTTCCTTCTCCACAACTCTCTTGTGTGGAGACTAAGAAGGATCAATCCTACTCAAAACCTATATGCAGCCAGTAAGAAAACTGGTAAGGCACCTTGAACATGAATGTCTGAAATATGCAGATGATATGCAGCTATGCCTCTTCTTCATCACATAAGACTTTACTGTGTGCTACCTCCAAAATGGCCTTGATGGTGTTCTCCAGCACCTCCACTCACTTGATAATATCTCGAGACTGCTCCCTCGCTTCATCCTCAGCCTGTAGCCTGGAGCATCTCGGTTCAGGAGCCTCATCCCTGTAACAAGAGGGAATATCAATATCCGTGCTGATGCCAATTTAGGGGGAGCAGAGTGTGAGTTCATGAACACCATGACAACCATGGGACTGTCTCAGAGGGTTAAGGGTCCAACACATGAGGACATACCCTTGACCTGATGTTCTGCACCGGTCTTGAGGAGGGGGATCCGGTGGCGGGGGATGTAACAGCTTTACCCCTGTTGTGGATGGATCATTCCCTCCTTCAGACCAGTCTCCTGGCATATGTCAGCCCCCAGAAAGGTGCGGGGCCAGTTCGTTGTGTTCTCCCCCGAAGACTTATGGAACCAGAGAGTTCTGGGGTAAATACCTTCCAATTTTGATGATCATTAATTCGATGACCTCATTGCCTTCTGGGACAGCTTGTTGTCTGAGGCAATCTACTGAACGACTCCCAAGCATCCACTTCCGGAGAGCCGACGGTAGGGGTCGCCGTGGTTTACGGAGGACCTGTGCTAGATGAAGCAGGATGGATGGCGGTTGGAGTGACGGTGGTGCTGGACTTGTTCTGAAGCTGACCGATTGCAGCATAAAGCTAGTTTAAGAGCTTATGCTGTTGTGGTGCGGGCAGCAAAGAAGGAGTTCTTTGCTGCCCTCAACGCGTCTGCAAAATCATGTCCAGTGGAGCTGGTCAGTCCAGCCTCTCTCCGCCTGGAACTGGAATTTTCCAGTTCCCGCTGTGACATGTTTGTTGATTTTTGTGTGGATAAAATTGCCCAGATTCACCACAATCTCGATGCTGCATTTACAGCAGTGGATGTATCAAAGGTACAGGAAGCCCCATCATGTCTGCTTTTGTGGGATCAATTTCAGTGGGTGTCGTCCGCTTATGCGTTGGATGTCCTTGGGACTGTTTGGGCCACCTGTTGCGAATCCATGCCCATCCTAGCTGGTGAAGGCCAGCTGGGAGATGTTAGGGCCATTGCTGGAGAGAGTGGTTAATGTCTCCCTTAGGGAGGGCAGGGTGCTGAGCTGTCTCAGCCTCTGCTCAAAAAGCCATCTTTGGATGTTGACTCCCTAGCCAGCTATCGGCCAGTCTCTAACCTTCCCTTTTTAGAGAAGGTTATTGAACGGGTCGTGGCCCGGCAGTTACAGGGGCATCTGGACCGGGTAGGTTTTCTTGATCCCTCGCAGTCTGGTTTTCGCCCCAGGTTTGGCACAGCGACTGCACTTGTGGCCTTGGTCGATGACCTGCGCCGTGAATTGGATCAGGGCAGATCCTCAATTTTGATCTTACTGGCTCTATCGGTGGCATTTGATACCATTGACTAGACCACGAGATGTTGGTGGCGAGGCTGTGGGTCTGGCTGGGATGAGTGGAATTGTTCTTGAATGCAACCAGGATTTTATTAGTTTTATTAAATCCTTTCACGTAGTGCTTCTCCAAGAAACATGGGTAACAGTTTTGATTGAGCTTCCCCCTGAACTATCCGATTATGATGTATATACTCTGCCAGCAGTTCCTTCCATTGCAGGAAGAGCAAGTGGGGGGTTGGCATGTTGGATTAAGACCCCTCGTGCACCAGGTTATTGAACTGCCCCCTTCTCTTTTGGGTTTGATTTTGAGGGATAGCACCGAGGTCTGGATAGTACTGAATATATATGTACTACCTGCTAACTCTAGGGCATTTCAGCCTGCATGTTGGGATATTATTGAGTCCTGTATTGAGAGTTTGATTACAACATATCCCGATGCTTGGCTAATAATCTTGGGTGATCTTAATGCCAGGATGGGCAGCTCTGATAAGGTCCTTCTACCATATTGCCCCTTTATTAAGCCACAGTATGGGCTCTCTTATGATCCCAGACATTCTAGGGATAAGATCATAAACCAATCAGGTATCTGCTTGGCAAAGATGGTGGCTTCCTTGGACCTATGTATACTGAATGGAGCTTATGGCTCAGACCTTACATGGGAGTATACATACTTGGGAGCAAGGAGTTCTAATGTAATAGACTGGGGAGTAGTATCAGCCAATGTTTTGCCAAACCTTTTGAAGTTCTCTGTGGGTACAATCTTATGTAGTGACCATCTCCCATTGGAACTAATTCTTGCACTACCATTTAGCAATGCGAATAGTGGAACGCGACCTCCAAGTGTGGGGAACAGTATGGGTGGTACCAACTCCCCCAAGTTAACCTCTATGAAATTGGATATGATATCTTCCTTGCCTTTTGCTTCCTGGTTTGCCGAGAGTGATCTCTAATGATTCTGCGTGGGCTACTATTGGACACAACGAGCCCAGTACAGATAATTGAGTTGTATAATCAACTAAGTAATCAAGTCCAGACACTT
Organism: Sphenodon punctatus; assembly: GCA_003113815.1. Taxonomy (NCBI): domain Eukaryota; kingdom Metazoa; phylum Chordata; class Lepidosauria; order Sphenodontia; family Sphenodontidae; genus Sphenodon; species Sphenodon punctatus. The sequence goes on along the minus strand of QEPC01004630.1, from coordinate 6,800,925 downwards.
ATCAGGACTTACTGCCCCGTTAAGGGGAGTTTAGTTTTGAAGAGGGGCCAGCCATGGTTTGATGAGGAATGTTATAGAGCTAAGTGCTATTACCGCTCATTATATAAACAATATCGGCAGGGGTTGTTTTCCGAGCTACACCCCCCCCCCCCCCCCAGTTTTTCTCGTCTAGGAAGGAATATAAGCAACTCCTAATAACCAAAAGACAGCTTTATTATAAAGCCAAATGGATAAACATCTTGGAGGCGGCTAAAGTAGGGGATTCAAGATGTTTCTGGGCTTTGGTTAAAGCGGGGATGAGCAGTACAGTTGCCAGGCCAGTTGTGTCGGTTACTGCATCTGATTGGGTGGGACATTTTAGTATGCTGTACTCGTTGCAGTGCCCACAGGTGGAGATCCTGGGGGAGGTGGATACTCTCCCATCCTGGCCCCTGGTTTCTGTGGAGGAAGTCCTGGATTTGTTGGTGGATTCCAAGGGAAATAAGGCATCTGGTAGTGATTTAATTCCAGTGGATTTGGTTAAAGCCTATAAGGATTGGTGGGCTCCGATATTGGCAGTCCTTTTTACAACCATAAACCAATCAGGGCTAATACTGTTTAACTGGAACCAAACAATTGTGGTCCTGATCTTTAAAAGCAGGGACAAAACTATCCTGGCCAATTATAGGCCAATTAGCCTCCTCTCAGCGATTAGTAAACTTTATGCAAAATACTTGGGTCACAAACTTGTAGCCTGGACCAAGGATCTTAACATTATCCATCTGGAGCAGGCAGGCTTTCAGAGGGGCAGGTCGGTGATCGACCAGTGCTTCATCCTCGCCTACCTAACTGAGAAGTACCAACATAAGAATGGTCATTTATTTGCTGCCTTTTTCGATTTGAGGGCGGCTTTTGACCTAGTGAACAGACAACAGCTATGGGCCAAATTAAAATGCCTTTCACTGGACAGACGCCCTTTTTTTCTGATCCAGAGGCTCTATGCAGAGTCAAGGTTAGTGGTGAAATTCACCCCAGGGGGTCATGTTACGGAGGAAGTCCCTGTCCATAGAGGGGTGAAACAGGGGTGCATTTTGGCACCGACTCTGTTTAACTTGTTTCTTAATTATGTTGTTCCCCTGATGACGAACCAGTGTTTTTTCCCACCGAGATTGGCTTCTAGGTATATAGGCTCATTATTGTTTGCTGATGATCTTGTGCTCTTATCACAAACTAGAGTGGGCCTAAATAGGCAAATTGCTGCATTTGCCAATATTGTCAGGACAACAACATGATAATTAACCAACAGAAATCTAAGATAATGTTTTTTTCTACACAAGGCCACAGCGGGCCAATCACCACCAGTGGACTCAGGGGGCTGCTCGGCTCGGGCAAGTTAAGAGCTTCAAATACTTGGGCCTTCTGTTGCATAGTACGGGAGCTTGGCACCATCATATAAGAGGGGCGGAGGTCCGGGCTAAGAGGTCAGCCCTGGCAGTGCATAAGCTACTGGTCCAAGCAGGGGGACTGGGAATTAGGATGGCCATTAATGTGTTTAATGCCAAGGCGGCCTTGCAGTTCCTTTTCAGAGCTGAGCTATAGGCCCCGTGTTGCTCGCAGATCCTGGACCGGGTCCAAAGTAAATTCCTCTGCTCAGTTCTTAGCCCTCCTGGGGATACCCTGCATACGGCAGTTAGTATCGAGTCTGGGCAGCGGAGTTGGACTTTTAAAGCTTGGAGGGCAGCCCACAAGCTTTGGTTAAGGGCATAGAGACCTGGGGTAATTGGGTTATTAGCCTATTGGCAAGAAGACTCATATAAATGCCGATAAGCTACTAAGGTAGAAGCCCACTTGCAGACATTGGGGCTGTCACGTGATCATCTGCTATCCATTGACCAGCAGAGGGCAGACCAGGAAGTGCTGGCAAGATGGCAGGAGGTTGATTATCAGGAGGAGAGGGCCAGGGTAGGCTTATCAAATCACTTACGTGACTACTTGGCCTGGGTTCCTTCCATGGATGTAATGGCCTCCTACTTAACCTCAGCCATCTCGCCTAGAGGCAGGGGTTATATATGTCACCAAGGCTTAATGCTCTGCCTACTAAGATCCTGGAGGGGCATTATGATGCCACCCCGTTTGCGCAGAGATCGTGCCCCTGCGATCATTTGGAGGCCGAGACCACAGCTCATATAATGTGCACTTGCCATCTGTATGATGATTTAAGATCATCCCACCTTGCTGGCTTCTTTGCTAATTATCCGGGAAGACCATGTGATATGTTGGTAACCTTGGCTTTAGCTAATAAGAAGGAGGGGGTGATAACCCAGGTGGCCATGTTTCTGATTCAGGTTTTTGTTAGGAGGCAACAGTTTTTAGATTTTAAGTTATCGTTACTCTCCTGATTGTGTGAATCTTGGGCTTTGGATGTAAAGCTCAGTCTTATTATGCTATTATGCTATTCATAGTGTTGGTCATGATGTTAGCTATTTTATGTTTACGTGTATGTTTATTTTTTGTTGTTAAATTTATGTGTCCTTTTTTCTGTTTTTCGTGCTGGCTATGATGTTTTGTCACGCTAATAAAGTCTGAATTGATTGATTGTTCTTGAATGGTTCTGCTCATTCCTGGCAGGGAGAACTCAGCGAATGGTTCTTGAGGAATGTACATCTCACGTGTGGAGTCCCGCAGGGTTCTATTTTGTCCCCTCTCCTGTTCAACGTGTATATGCAACCGTTGGGTGAGGTCATGAGAGGGTTTGGCATATGATGTCATCAGTACACTGATGATACACAACTCTACCTCTTGTTTTCTGGAGACCCAGGCCCGTCAGTCTCAGTTCTTACCCGATGCTTGGCAGTTGTGGGGGATTGGATGATGATGAGCCATCTGAAGCTGAATCCCGACAAGACAGAGGTGATGTTGGTGGGTAGGGCTGAGGGGAGGGGTGGCTTCCGTCATTGGCGGGGTCTTCCCCCCTCTGGCCGCTCAGGTCCATAGTCTGAGGGTGCTCCTCAACCCGCAGCTCCGCCTGGACTGTCAGGTGGAGGCTGTGGCAGGAGAAGCATTCCACCAACTACATCTGGTGCGACAGCTGCAGCCATATGTCTTGGACTCAGATCTGGCCACTGTCATCCATGCTTTCATTACCTCTCAACTGCACTACTGCAACGCGCTCTATGTGGGGCTACCCTTGGCAATGGTCCAGAGGCTGCAGCTGGTGCAGAATGCAATGGCCCACCTCCTAACGGGGACAGGCTGCCATGAGCACATTACACCTGTGCTCCGGACTCTGCACTGGCTGCCTATTGTCTTCCGGGCCCAATTCAAGGTGTTGGTTATGACTTATAAAACCCTAAATGGCTAGAGTTCATGGTTAGAGTTCAACTCTAAATGGTTAGAGTTCAAACTCTAAATGGCTAGAGACCTAGAGTTCTTGGAACTCTTCCCAATTGTAGTGCTGTCCATCTGTGGGTAGAAGTGCTCACCAACAAAATGGTTCGCTTTTGGTGTGATAACATGGAAGTGATTTTGTCATTAACACGTTGGGTATTAACAAGTGTGACACTGGCCCAGTAGGGCCCACTTTGGCCGGGCTGGGCCAGCGTCACAGCGGTACATTTGTTCCGGACCCACCAGATGCGGGCCTGGTACAAACTACAAACCCCGGCGGGGTAGCTGCCGGGCCAGAAATGTGGGCCTAGAATAAAGCAGCCCCACAGTCCAGGCCCAGTTGCCACCAAACTGGTCCAGAACAGGCAGAACTGGGTGGGAATGTCTGTTTCTGTCTCCATCCTGGCCCTGTGTCAGAGGTCATCATTGCAGCCAGCCATGTCTTCCTATTATTATTATTATTATTATTATTATTATTGTACGCATTTATATAGCACCAGTGATGTACCTGGTGCTTTACAAAGAGTAAAATGGACCTGAAAGCCCCTCCAGGTGAGCAGGGCCCCACCCCATAGCCACAAGCCAAAGGTGCACGCCCGCGCCCAGAAAGCCCCAGCAGGCATTGCAGCACCCAGAAAGCCCCCAGCAGGCATTGCAGCACCCAGAAGCCCCCAGCAGGCATTGCAGC
>QEPC01004630.1:6780571-6794750 GCA_003113815.1 Sphenodon punctatus | reverse complement strand
TAATAATAATAATAATAATAATGGTTCCTGCCTGAGAGCAGGGGGAGACAGGGAAGACAGGGGGAGGGGAGACAGTGAAGGGGGAATAGAGGGAGAGACAAGGGATGCAACATTCATGAGGATGCGAGAGATCAGGTACATGTTCTTGACTTGGTTACAGAGAATTGGGAGTTCGCAGATAACAGGTGGGGGATATTGACAGCCTTGGCTGCATGGCATGGCAGGGAGAGGGGTGCCGGCATCAGTATGGGGGTGGAGCCGTCTGGCCATACAGTTCTTCCCATCCTGTAGGTATATCCCATTGCAGGTATGTCTGTTCCCACCACTGGAGATGCCCCTCCCCCACCCCCAAGTTGTCTTTGGGCAGGACGGGCGGGATATAAGTTTTAAATAAATAAAATAAATAAATAAAAAATGACAGCTGCCTGTCATGTCTACAAGTAGCCATTGTCATCAAAAAACCAAAGGGTGATGAAACTTGTGAGGGTTTTTGTTTTGAAATGTCTGCAAAGTAATCTTTTTTTTGTAGTTAAACATGTGCTGAGTATAGACAACAGCATAGCAGAGCCCCTCTTTCGCTTCTCGTTTCTGTCTTTTTTGGCAGCAGGAGCTCACAAGACATCAGAAACCATGCCACTGGACATGTGGCGCCTTGGCTCATAGAATTATTGCAGATGGTCCAGCGCTCGTTAGCCCGCAGAACGAGAGTGGCCTATGAGAGGGCAAGCCATTTAGGGAGTTCCAGGCCTATAGAGCTGACAAGGGGTGAGCACTGGATTTTCCAATCCCCAAGGCTCAGCTAAATAAATTTGGTTTGGCATTATATCATAGAAGTCTTTCTCCTGGAACAATAGCCAGTAAATATTCAGCACTCACCTTTATGGGTGGGCTAGCGAGAAATCCCATCCCAGTTCAGAGCTTCTACATTAAGTGAATGCTGGAGAGTTGGGAGAGGGAGCACTAGAAAAGGGCCGACAAGAGGAAGCCATGGCAATGTTGTGGATTTTTCCCTTGAATCCACTGGATTCGGGTGGGCTCACCAATTCGAGGCAGTACACAGAGTCAGGGTAAAATGTAATCCAGTTTATTGAGTGCTAACGCGTTAGCAGACTCTACAAAGGAGAGCTAGCTTTTGGGACTGCCCCCATAAGCTTTTATACCAAACTACAGAAGCATATTTCACACATGCTCAATACAGGTTGAAAGCTGGGTTTTTCCACTTGCCATGCATCATTTCTATTGTTCCTTTGTCTAGTCAAAGCAAGGCTATGGGTTACATCACTAGTTGCTTCACTATCTTTTCTGTGCATGTTATGTTCTTCTTCCCAGCCTCATCCTGTTCATTCCTTATCACAGTTTCCTGCCGTCAAGGCTATCCAGCTGCACAGTTCTTTTCTTAGTCTGCAACTTTTCTGCAAGCAAAGCTCTTTCTATACTTTGGCTTTTCCCAGAGTCCCTTGCTGCACTCCCTTCCCAGAGCCCCTTTCTGCACTTTCCCTTACAAATCCCCCCTTTTGATGCCCATTTAGACCCCCCCAAAATGGCATCACTACCACCACTTGGTCCGGAGTCCCCGGGGGCCCCTGATGGGTCCCTTGGCTGGGGGCCGTCGGTGGAGAAAAGGGAGTGTGCTGCCAAGGCTGGTGCTCATGGCAACCATTTGGAGAGATTGGGGAAGGGACCTAGGTTTGCCAGTAAGGATGTGGGAGACACCCCAACAAAACAGCTTGCACAAAAGGAAAACAAAGCCCAGGGCCAGTAAAACAGCAACTAGTACTAGCAACATGTACCGGATCCAGCCTGGTACATCAGGGAGCAGGCGCTCTAGCCATGACAAAGAATCCCAGTTGTCAGTCTCATGGAGTTTTGCCACAGCGGCTTGAAGGTGGAGTGTGATTGGGCACAAATGTATGGTTCAAGTTAAACGTGATCCCATTCTTAACAATAGTTGCATTGCAGGCAGCGGTACCAACAAACTGGCCCGTGCCGTTACACTGCAAGCAGAACAAGGCTGGGGGTGGATTTCTAATGTGAATATATTCAGAAACATTGCGACTAATGACTGCCCATGTGGCGTGTTTGGGTAGTTCATCATAAAACGGGGCTTGCAACTCCCGTACAGTAAGCGGTGCAGCAAGCATAGGAATACCTTCCAAAGCATGCGAAGGAATATAAGCACAAAGCCAACAGTTTGATGCGTTCAAGTCTAGGCGAAGCTGTTCTATAAAAAGTAAGAAAGTGTTGGAAGCAAATTCTAACGATCGTTTGTCTTGGGAAGCTCTGTCATTATCAGGCAGCCGTTGGTGAATCATCTGGAACGATGTGGTCTGGTCAGGTGGCGGAGTCAGCGGTGCTCGGGCCAGCGGGAGGGTCAGTACGGCAGCAATGAGAAGCATGACGCCAGCGGGGATCATTCTCCAACTTCACAGCTGTCTGTGTTGTCAACAGGACAAGGTGGGGTCCTGTCCAGCGTGGAGAGAGGCAATGCTTGCGTCGAAACTCTTTCAAGAGGACCCAATCCCCTGGCTGGAAGCTGTGGCACTGCTCAGCAGAAGGTGGAGTATGCGCTGCTTCCACCGCGGTCCTGGCTGATCTAAGGAGAGAAGTGAGAGACAAAACATACTGAGAGAGCTCATCACTCAATTGAGCCAATGATTGAACTGCCGGACGAGGCGGTGTAAGGCCTATGCGCATGGCACGGCCAAACACAAGTTCATGAGGGGAAAGTCCAGTATTCTTTGCTGGGGAGGCCCTGATGGCCATCAAGACTAAAGGCAGGGCCTCAGGCCATTTCAACCCCATGTCTTCTGATGTTTTAGCTAGTCGAGTCTTAATGTCCAGGTTCTTCCGCTCCACTGCCCCACTGCTCTGAGGGTGATGTGGGGTGTGGAAAAACAAGTTGATCCTGAGGGCCTTGCAAAGGGCCTGGGTTACTTTTGCAGTAAATTCAGGGCCTTGATCACAGTCCAGTGAAAGAGGAACCCCAAAGCGGGGTATAAAGTCTCGCAGCAGCTGCTTTGCAACTGTGAACGCATCATTTCGGCGGCAGGGAAATGCTTCAGTCCAGCCTGAGAAAAGGCAAACAATAACAAGAACAAAGTTAAAGCCTTGGGCTGGGGGCAGATGGGCAAAGTCAATCTGAAGATTCTCAAACGGCCCATTGCTCCACGGGCGAGAGGATGAAGTGCAGGGTTCCGTTCTGTGCGGATTATGTTGGGCACAGATGTGGCACGATCGGGTCACTCGCCGGGCCTCGGTGGGGACAAAAGGAGCAAACCAACTGGCGGTGATCATGTGTGCTATTCCCCCCTTGCCAGAGTGTGTTAAGTCATGACACACTCTGGCCAGCAAGGGCAGCAGGGACCGCGGGGCTACAGGGCGGCCATCAGGGTGTCTCCAGATGCCCTCCGAGTCTTGGGTGCAGGCGGAGCGGAGCCACAGGTCGAGTTCTTGAGCTGTCGCGTCCTGTTGGTGATGTAGAACGTCCTGGAGTGGCACGGCAGGCAGGGAATCTGAAAGGGAAACTGCCTGAACGCATACAGTGGGTCCCAGCTTTGCTGCGCGTTTGGCAGTAATATCAGCAAAGCGGTTGCCATTGGCCTTAAAAGTGTTGGCAGAAGTGTGCACGCAGACGCGCACAATAGCCAAAGCAGAGGGCAAAATCACGGCTTCCAGGAGGGCAGCAATCAAGGGCCCATGGGCTATTGGAGTGCCAGCTGAAGTGAGGAAGCCGTGCTCCCGCCAAATGGAGCCAAACGAGTGGCAAACTCCAAAAGCGTAGCGGGAATCAGTAAGTCATCTGGCACAGGATGCTGGGCTTGGGAGTTGTGTGGCACAAGGAAGTCATCTGGGAAGCTGGGGCTGAAATTCGGTTGGCGTGAAAGGCAGGGCATGGGAGCTAGCATCTGTGGGTATGACAAGGCTTGGGATGAGCAGGCTATTGTGGGACTTTTTCAGGTGTTTAGGAGCCATAGGTGGTGTTGATGGCAGAAGCCACAGTAGGGACATCACAGAGAAGATAAAGAAAGGGTGCATGTTTTACTTTTTAAGTAACTAAAGCACAACAGGTTAAGTAAATCCCGCCTCCCCCCTGTTGATTTAGCATTCCATGGAAAGAATAAATCAAGGAAGAATATCGTCTTTTTGCCATTTAAATTACAAACAGTTTGGCAAATCCTGGTCTGGGTGTGGGCTGCAAGTAGCTGTACCTTTAAACCATTAATTGGACTAGCCTTGTTAATAATGGCAAAAGGGCCAGCCCACTTGCTAAAAACTGTTTTAGCATGACAGAGGATTTTACAGACCAGTCCATTATTGCATGAAAATTTCCAAATTTGTTTTGGGTCATTTTGGGCCTTTTTACTGCTTAAAATCAGCAGTAATAATTTGATTGATTTAATGTGCTATTTTTGCAAAGCTGCAATTTAATAAAACAGTAATCGGGCATTTTACAATGTGAACCATTGCAGGGGCTGCATGGTTTTTCCCCCTGGGAAAGAAATGCCTATTGGGAAAACTGTTGCTGTTCCTTGCTTGCCTGAAAAGTTTGAAAAAGGAATGTAAACTATTAAAGTTGCAGATAAGGGAGAACAGTCTTTGAGATTTTCGTTAGAGGCAGCTTCCAGACGGTCTGTGGATTTGCACTTCAGTGCTGGATTTTTATGGTTTTTTACAAACTTTTAAAACTTGGACCTTAATTACTACTAATTACTTTTGGGAGCTTTTAATTTGAAGATGACAACAAAGAACAAATCTGAAAATGACATAAAGAACAAACTTTGGTGCCAGCAAGTAACACCAAAAGGTACTAGTTTTGTTTTGTAGTTTAGATGTTGAAATGATATTTTGGTGTTTGCTTAATTGCCAATTCCTCGTCTAGTTACAATCTTTCACTGCTTTATTGGTTCACCGAGAGGCTTCCTGTTACATAATTCTTCTTTAACCTTCTTTTACAGCTACTTGCTGTTTACATTCCATAATCCTTCTCCTATTTTACTTTCCTGCCCAAAATACTATTTTCTATTTCTTTCTTTATTTGGGGCTCTCTGTGAGTCACTGTAAGAGACAGTATTAACACTTTGCATTTTTTTACCCTTCGTTAACCTTCCAGTCTACAAGCTGTGCCTTGCTACTGATGTGTTTCACTGCTCAGTCCCTGTCACTTAAGAAGAGCGCGGCAGTGGAAAAACATTCCTATACAATCCTTTAAGTGAACCAATAATCATACAAATCAACACTAGCATAGGTCTTGGCTTTGGGAGTAACGACACCCTATTTGTTTCAATTTTTAATTATTTTTTTAAAATATGCTTTGCTTGGGCTTTGCTGCTGGAATTGGCCAGAAGCTTGTATCTGAGCTCATAGGTTCTAATGAATTGTTTGGAGGCTTGTTAGTCTAGCAAATACAGTGTTTTACTCCTTGCTTGGTGAAGAAAGTTTGCAAAACGCTGTTCAAAAATTGGTAAAAATATTCAGGTCTGGCTCTTTAAAAGTGCTGGCTGTAAAAATTCTGACAGCTCCATTGCTAATTGCCTTTTTTAACCATGTGATTGCCGATTTTAGCCCGAAAGTTCGGGTGGAACAAATCAGTAAACCGGGGATCCATCAGGGTGTGTCCGGTTTCCTTTTTTAACAGGTAAAATAGGACTGTTAACGGGGGAGACAGGAATAAGAATGCCTCCCTCAAGGAAAGTGTTAATAACAGCCTGTATTCCCCTGACAGCCTCAGCTGAAAGGGGGTTCTGAGACACAGAAGGGTACGGGAGTCCTGGTTTGACAGCTATTTGCAATGGGGCCACACCTTGCAGCAACCCCACATCTTCAGGGGAGGTTGCCCACAAAGAGGAAGGGAGGGAATCCAACCGCTGCTGGTGATCAGTCAGGAGCGGGGACCCAGAATCCTCTGTAGCAAGGGCCATTATGAGATTAGAAGCTGTCTCAGGATCAGGAAAAGTCAAATACATGCCATCAGGCGAGCAATGAATTGAGGCTTTCAATTTACACAGGAGGTCCCGTCCCAAAAGGTTCACTGGAGTATGTCTACTCACAAGGAACGAGTGTCTCTCTGTGAGCGGGCCGATAGTTACAGTGGCGGGCTCCGAGAGAGGCACCCGCTGAGAATTACCCTCCACCCCCACACATGCAATTGTAGAGTGTGAGAGCGGCAACCGGGGAAAAGTAGAAGCGTGCACCATGGAGCGCGTACCCCCGGTGTTAATTAAAAAGGGCCTCTGCCCCATCCAAGGTTAACTGAACAGTGCCATCTGACTCCAGGTTCAGGAGGATCAGGGCTGAGGCCGCGTCTCCTCATGAAAGGTCCTGATTTCCTTCCTGCCCCTGGTAGTACAGCCCTTGGGTTCATTGCTGCCGGGATAAAGGGTTGAGCCCGGGGATCAAACTGGGGACTTCACACAGAAATTTCTACAAATTCCTTTTCACACAATTACTTCAACTATTAACCCTTTCACTTCCCCCAGGCACTTTAGTTTAACAATATTAACTGAAAACAATACACACCACAAAATTTTACACAAGGAAACTCCACATCAGTCACTGCCAACAGCCACTAGCTCAAATTACACAGGAGAAAATCTTCAAGCACTCCATCACTACTGCTAGTGCCAGAAGCCAGAGTCAAAGTTTTGAGGAGCTTTCCCTGCTTCCCCCCCCGGAGTTGCAGCTCCTGCAGTTTTTGGTTCTGCGCCTCGAGGGTTCGTGCCACCTGGAGTTTGGGGTGGCAGCGGTGAAGGAGGGGGCAATGGAACAGGCTGGGGTGGTGGAGCCTGGGGATTGGGGGTTCAGAAGCAAAGGGACAGGTTCATTATAACACGGTGGCCTGAAATCAAGCAAGGAATCCCCCGGTGGATCGGGCACAGGAGTCATGCCAGATGTTACTGGGGGAGCCTTGCATACGGCCGTTAAACAAACTTGCAGGCAATAACGCTTCTGAACATCGGTTCAGTTTGCCTCATCGTCCCATAGGAACCATACCCCCATTTGCTTGGGGTGGTTCACCTCGAGGTTTTGTCTCAAATGAGTTAGGACTGGGATGCAAAGTGAACCGGCAGAAGGAAACTGCAAGTCGGGCTGGTCCCGAGTATAAAAATTCCATTTCTCTACCTCATTTTACTGCCGATTTACCGTACTGCCTAGCCATATACGTGGCTGGAGTATCAGCAGGGGAAGCCACTGTCGACTGGTTGCTTCCCATTATTACTTGCTAGCTATTTAATTCTTAATTCTTACCTAGGTATTTCCTTCAACAACAACAACAACACCCAAAACGCTTTTGAGGGAAAGAGGAACAAGTCCGGTTTCCTACACCAGCGACCCGGCGGACGGCGTCCCGCCGCCGGATTATCAACTCTGCAATAAAGTACACTTACCGCAGGTATCCACGAAGGATCCTGAGTTCCTCGAATCCCACTTTCTGACACCAGAAATTGTTGTGGATTTTTCCCTTGAATCCACTGGGTTCGGGTGGGCTCACCAATTCGAGGCAGTACACAGAGTCAGGGTAAAATGTAATCCAGTTTATTGAGTGCTAACGCGTTAGCAGGCTCTACAAAGGAGAGCTGCTTTGGGACAGCCCCCAAAGCTTTTTATACCAAAACAGAAGCATCATTTCACACATGCTCAATACAGGTTGAAAGCTGGGTTTTTCCACTTGCCATGCATCATTTCTATTGTTCCTTTGTCTAGTCAAAGCAAGGCTATGGGTTACATCACTAGTTGCTTCACTATCTTTTCTGTGCATGTTATGTTCTTCTTCCCAGCCTCATCCTGTTCATTCCTTATCACAGTTTCCTGCCGTCAAGGCTATCCAGCTGCACAGTTCTTTTCTTAGTCTGCAACTTTTCTGCAAGCAAAGCTCTTTCTATACTGTGGCTTTTCCCAGAGTCCCTTGCTGCACTCCCTTCCTAGAGCCCCTTTCTGCACTTTCCCTTACAGCAACATCCCTCTTGGTTAGGATCTGTGAAGCTCTGTTGAGGATGTGCTACAGTAATGGTGAGGTCTTATTATTTAGAGCGGTTTTTAAATTTCCATTTTGGGAGGCTCTGAAAGTTTGTGAGTTAGCCACTGAATCATGTAGAGACAGCTCAGGGACAGCCCTGGCATTAGCGGATATAGCATTAGAGGCAAATCACATGTGAATTGCCATCAAGAAGTGTAAGGCAGATCAGAGAGGGTGCGGGCAAGTGCTAACCCTATACCAGCTGAGAGGCAGTGAGATTTGTCTGGTGCAGGAAATGCGTGAGTATTTGGCTGTGCATCAACCTAGTCAGGGTCCTTTATTTATACATGAAGATGTGACTCCTTTGACTCACTATCGGTGTTTGGGATCTCTGAGGGTGACTGGGTTGCCCACCCAGAATATTGGCCCCCCACTCATTCAGGATTCAAGCAGTGAGCATTGTGACTGCTGAGGGGTTGTCCAAAGGCAAGATAAAATTTTATAGGGCATTGAAGACCATCCACTTCGGGTCCTATATTTGCCCCATTGTGCTGTAAAGTTTTTGAAAACAAATTGTTGTTAATGTGAATTGTTATACTTTCTCAGTTTACAAAGGTGGCTGGCAAAAGGCAAAGAAAACTGATCTGGAGTCACAGTTTTGTTCAATGGGCTGCTAAAGCTGCATCATCACCAAAGCAGGACTCTCAGCTGGGACTCGGTGAGAAGGCCAAGACAGTACGGAGAGGAAAGAAAGGGATGCTCGGGGAGCAGCTATTACTGGCTTTACACATGACCTCTGTCTCGCAGTCCCCTGGTGTTTTAGTAATTCATTTAGGGGAGAAACAATTTAATGAGAGTTAAGGGTGTTGAATTAATGGGTTGGATGAAGGGAGACATTTTAGAAATGAAGAGAATGTTACCAGGAGTAAGGATCCTATGGACACAGCTGACAGAGAGGAGGGTTCGGAATTGGGGCAGAGCAGCCGGGTAGGGTAGACAGGGCAAGGAGAAAGGTAAATAGAGAAATGGTGAGATGGATGTGGGTCCAAGGGGGTAGCAACATCAACCAATGCAAAATTTGGCACTTTAAGCCTGAGCTTTTTTGGTCGGATGGGGTCCATTATTTGACCTGGGTATGGAGCTTTATTTAAAGGTTCTAACCCAGTCGCTACATAAGATTATTTTTGTTTGAGCAGGGAAGGGAGCAAACCAGTCAAGCAAATGCTAGCAGTTCTTGGTGTCAGGGGTCCAGTTAAGGTTAACATGATATTTAAGTAGAATTTGATTAGCCAATAAGATATCTCCTTATGAGATGTGGAAAATGTAAGCCTGTATAAGGGCTGAGTGCAGCCAGTGCCATGAATTAATCCCAGGAGATGGGGATCGAATGTGCATAAGGGACTAAACTGGTCCTGAGTCCTCCCCCTCCTCCTTAGAAAGGGAGTCCTATAGGAGGATTGAAGCACCCCCTCAGGGGTGTAGGCTGCCAGGGCGAGGGAAGTGAACAGGGACATAAGAGTTTAAGGACTGGGAACCCAAGAGTCCCTCAGGCAGCTTTGAGTTTATTATTTGTTGCAAGTTTGTGTTTGAATCCCAATCGTTTAAGAGATGTGGAGTCCCCTCCTCCAAGTGATATTTATTGGAATCTGAAAATAAAGAGTGCGGCCATTTAAATTCCAGTCATTGCGTGCTTGTCTCATTCTGGGATGTGGTGATAAACTCCATTTTGTGCAATTGTAGGAAGAAATTATATTTTTTATTTCAAATTTAGTTGTAAGTCAGGATTTCCAGGGTCTGAAACTCCCTTTGCTTACAAACGTGTAGCGTGTGACTGCAAAATGTATAGTTTGCATAACAGAAATGAGCTCTGAAGTGACAATTTGAAAAAGTCCTAAAACAAAATAAAACTACCTGAAGGCTTAAATTCAACTCCCATTCAAATAAGTGGTTGTTTGGTCATTGACCTAAATGGGGCTAGCACTTCATCTTAAGAGTTTTGTTGAATTTTCTTTAAAGAAAGACTCTGAAAATGCTTTGTTAAAGCAACTATGCATATTATTATATCTGCCCAAGGGCTGGTGTTGTTTGTACTCTGCGTACATTGTACTTGTATGGAATTTTATTGTAGCAATTATTGTAGTTCATTAACTTTATTGCAGCTGAATTAAAATGAAACATGACCTAACAAACTCCAAACTAATAAAATGTCTATTATTTATTCAAAATGATATCTCTTTAAGAATCAAGCACAAGAACAATTTTGAAGGATTGGCCATATAGTTAGAAGGCATTTTTCACTTGGCCATCAGCAAATACAAGAAAATGTTCCAAGTAAATGCAATGCTCATTATTTGACATCCTTTATGGTACTATAATGGCACTTCATTACACAATCTATGATACACCCAGCTTAATCACACTGGAGGTCTGTTTTTTCCCAAAAAAACTCGCCGGACGATCTGTCGGCTGCCTGTGTTATGCTGATGACATCGCTCTGCTATCGCAGACAAGAGTGGGGCTTGCTCAGCAGCTCAGAGTATTTGCGGCCTTTTGTCTTGATAATGCACTCACCATCAATTATGACAAATCAAAGATCATGGTCTTTTCCTCGAAATCTAAGATTTTGCCCTGGGTGGTTGAGGGTTCTTCTATCCAACAGGTCCACACCTTTCGGTACCTGGGTGTTCTTTTTCATAGGGCCGGCACATGGCGTGAACATATAAATAGGGCACTAAGAGCCGTCCAAGCCCCCGCCCAAGCAATTACTGACCTGTTTTGCAGACAAGGCAGATCTGCAATCCTTCCAGCCCTACAGGTATTTACCAGTAAGATCCAGGCTCAGCTCCTTTATGGGGCGGAATTGTGGACCCCTTTTTGCTCTACCATGTTATATGGGGTCCAATCAAAGTTTCTTCAGAGGCTGATTGGTGCCCGCCAGGGCACCCCTTTGGCAGCAATGCATTTGGAATTTGGCCAGGTCTCTTGGACGTGGGTTGCCAATGAGTCTGCCTTGAAATTTTGGATTCAAATTCATTCTGGCCAGGGATCTCAACTCTTAAGGGACCTGGGGAAGGACCCATTTGTTAGTCAGTGGACTGAGGCTGTGGAGCTGCAACTTAGACGTTTGGGATTCTCCCCGGAATATCTTTCACATAAACATCCAGACTCTCTCAGAGGAGAGATCCTTACTCGCTCGAGGGATATCAGCCAACAGCTGGAGGTAGGATGGGTGGGCCTGTGTTCTCACATCAGAGATTATCAGGCATGGATTCCTGAGATGGGACAGGTGGCAGACTATCTAATTGCGCCCATATCAGATAAGACAAAGCATCTGATCTGTTGTGCCAGACTAAATGCTTTCCCATCTCATGTTTATGAGGGTCGCTTGGATGGCACACCTTACTCTGACCGCCTATGCCCATTTGACAATACCGAAGTAGAGTCAGTAGCCCATATTATGTTGCATTGTCACTTGTATGATCATTTACACTCAAAATATCTAGGGTTTGTTATAAAGACTTACCCAGGCAGATCAGATCATGCCCTTCTGGCATTGATCCTTGACAGTCCCCACTCCAAGGTTATTAAGAACACTGCGGCTTTCTTGTTGCAAGCCTCCCATTACAGGAAGTCCTTTATGGGCCATCTCTCTTTGCCTCCATTGCTCAATCAGTTAGCCCTTGAACTTAGGGGATCTTCTTCCAATAGTCAACTCAGTAAGCCTGGAGTTTAGTTGTGTTAATATGTATGTAACTTGTGAGTGATTATATTATATCCTGAGTTCATGATATTTTGTGATGATAAGAATCTGTATAGATATTTTTCTGACTCTTAGAGGAATGTTAGAGTTAAGACCTGTATAAATTGCTTTTGTATTGACAATATTTTGTTTTATAGGAATCCTAGATTTAGGCTCAAGGTTTTTTATACTGTATTGTATTTTATTTTCTTGTTGCTATGGCCTTTGGCTACGCACAATAAACTAACTAACACTGTTAGCATTAGGCTTTGAGTTCAAGAACTCCAACCTGTGTTCTGATGATATTATTTATTTATTTTATTATTATTATTATTGTTGTTGTTGTTGTTGTTTTGTTTTGTTTTGTTTTGTTTTGTTTGTTTGTTATTTATTAATTTATAAACTGCCCTATTCCAGGGAGAG
Source organism: Sphenodon punctatus (assembly GCA_003113815.1). Taxonomy (NCBI): domain Eukaryota; kingdom Metazoa; phylum Chordata; class Lepidosauria; order Sphenodontia; family Sphenodontidae; genus Sphenodon; species Sphenodon punctatus. The sequence goes on along the minus strand of QEPC01004630.1, from coordinate 6,782,634 downwards.
CTCAAGGCAGCTTACAATAAGTTAAAAAACACAACAATCTAGTTTCTTTTTAACTAGTTTCCTCATTTTATCATAGTCTCCCTATGCTACTGCTGTACTTTTGTTTGTCTTTCTCCCTCCAGAAATTATGTCAAATGTGATCACATTATGATCGCTATTGCCTAGTGACTCCACCACAGTAACTCCTTGCACCAGGTCCTGCGTGCCACTCAGGACTAGATCTAGAATAGCTCCTCCTCTCATTGGTTCCAGAACCAGCTGTTTTAGGAAGCAGTCATTTATTCATCAAGAAATTTGACCTCCATGTCCCGCTCCGAGGAAACATTCCCCCATTCAAAATTAGGGTAATTGAAGTCACCCATTATTTTTATGTTGCTGACTTTAATAGCCTGTCTAATCTCTTTTAGCATTGCTTTATCAGTCTCTCCATCCTGGTCAGGGGGACGATAGTATAGCCCTATTGAGATACGCTTCCCCTTTATACATGGAATTTCTGTCTATAGAAACAGTTTGCATCCTTTAAAATTTTAATTGTACTTGACTTAATGTTGTCTTTTACGTATAGAGCCACCCCACCACCAATTCCATCTACTCTGTCATTCCGATATATTTTGTACCCTGGTATTACAGTGTCCCATTGGTTATCCTCGTTCTACCATGTCTCTGTGATGCCTATAATGTCTAGATCTTCATTTAGTGCCATACACTCTAATTCTCCCATCTTACTTGTTAGGTTTCTAGCATTTGCATATAAACGCTTATGTGTATTCTTTTTATTTTTCTTACTGTGCCCATTATGGGGGACTGTATTAGGCACCCTGGAATTGTTATTTATCTGTTCTCCAGCAAATTCCAACTGAAGTCCCTTAATTTTGATCCCTTCCTCAGTCTTAAGCAACTCTAAATCCCCATAGTTAACATCATCCTGCATAGATGCCACAGTCCGAACTGTGCACTCCACAGTGCCTGTCGGCATTCCCCCAGGTTCTAGTTTAAAATCTGCTCTATCACATTTTTATTTTTTAGTGCCAGCAGCCAGGTTCCATTCTGGTTAAGGTGGAGTCCATCCCATCTGTATAGGCTCCCCCCTCCACAGAAGGCTGCCCAGTTCCTGATAAATCCCTTGCACCATGGTATCATCCACACCTTCGTGTTGCTGTCATCTACCGCCCCCTGGGTTTCCTCTCTTCCTTTCTCCCAGACTTTGAAACCTGGCTCACCTTCTTCCTCTCTGATGACACCCCCGCTCTCATTTTTGGTGATTTCAATATTCACGTCAACACACCTTCCATGCCCTCTATCTCCTGCTTTCTCTCCCTGACCTCCTCCTTTGATCTCCGACTCTGGACTAATTCCCCCACCTATACCGACAGCCACTCCCTCGACCTCATCTTCTCACGAAATTGCTGTCTTGCTGACCTCTCCTTTGATCCCTGTCTTAATTCTGATCACTTCCTTGCCTCCTTCATCCTCTCCCACCAACCGCCCTCCTCTTCCCCCTCTTCATACCCCTTCCGCAACATGCAGGCCATTACCCTCATGGAGTTTGCCTCCTCTCTATCCCCCCACCTCCCCTCCATTTTTTCCTTCTCCTCCCCTGACTCTGCCATCTCGACTCTCAACACCTCTCTCTCCTCAACCCTTGACTGTCTTGTCCCCCTCTCTTCCCGCCCCGTCCAGCCCCCAAACCCCCACCCCTGACTCACCCCTAACATCCGCTACCTCTGTTCCTGCACCCGGGCTGCCGAATGAAGCAAATCCCGTTCCCTCCCTGACTTCCTCCACTACAAATTCTCCCTCTCCTCCCTCTCCTCGGCTACCTCCCTAGCTAGACAACACTATTATGCCTCCAGGATCGAATCTTTCTCTCGCAACCCTCACCGTCTCTTCTCTACATTCAACTCCCTTCTTAAACCCCCCTGCCCTCCTCTGCCCTCTTCCCTTGCTGCTCAGGATCTTGCATCATTCTTCACCTCAAAGATTGACAAGATCTGTCAGGACATTGCCTCCCACCCACCTCCTCCTCCCGCTCCCATACCACCCCTCCCCCCTCTCCTCACATC
>QEPC01004630.1:6749127-6778944 GCA_003113815.1 Sphenodon punctatus | reverse complement strand
ACGCACCTGAGACTTCGCATCCACCTGAATGTTTGTTTGTCTTCTCCCCTGTCTCTCCCACTGTCCCCTCTCCCTGTCTCCCCCTCCTTGTCTTTTAGATTGTAAGCCACAGGCAGGGACCGCATCTATTTCTATGTTCTGTACAGCACCAGGCACATGGATGGCACTATATAAATGTTTATAATTATAATAATAATAATAATAATAATAAATAACATTGAGATGATGGAGCTCTGCCTGCCTCTGGGGTGCTGCACATGGAACAGACAGAACTTCCGAAAAGGCTACCCTGGAGGTTTTGGACTTGAGTCTACTACCTAGAAGCCTAAATTTGGCCTCTAGAACCTCCGTCCTACATCTACCTATGTCATTGGTACCAACATGGACCATAACAACAGGTTCCTCCCCAGCACTCTCTAGGATTCTATCTATGTGTTGTGTGAGGTCTGCTACCTTCGCACAAGGCAGGCAAGTTACCATGTGGTCCTCACGGCCACCAGCAACCAAGCTATCTACATTCCTAATAATCAAATCCCCAACTACCACAGCTGTCCTATTCCCACCCTTCTGGGCACACACCCCTGGAGAAATATCCTCGGTGTGAGAGGATAACACATCACCTGGAAGGAAAGTCCCAGCTACGGGATTGATTCCTGCCATTTCACATCTGTGCTCTCCTCCCTGGAGACCTCGCCCCTCCAAAGCATCACAGGGGGCTGCCAGAGTGGAGGTGGGACTGTTCTACTATGCCCCTGATGGACTCCTCTATATAACTCTCTGTCTGTCTCAGCTCCTCCAGCTCGGCCACTCTAGCCACCAGAGACCGTACATGTTCTCTGAAAACTAGGAGCTTTTTGCACCGGGGGCACACATACGACCTCTCCCCAACAGGAAGCTAATCATACATGTGGCACTCGATGCAAAAGACTGGGTAGCCCCCATCCTGCTGCTGGTCTGCTGTCTGCATCTTCTTGTTTAGTGAGATATTAGACTTAACTCTAGTTATGTATTTAACTACAAGGGACAGGATCTAAGCTGCTTGGACTGGTACGCTCTCTGGATTAGTATCTTAGGGATTTAGTTGACCTTCAGAACATTGTCCATCATCTACTAGGGATGTGCGAATGCAGTTCAGAAGTTCGGAGTTCGGACCAAACTCAAATAGTTCGGTCGACCAAACCAAACTTTCGATCCAAACTCAAATTTGACTTAACTGTTTGGTCGAATCCGAACCAGTTCAGAAGGCAAAAAAACCCAGTTTTGAATGTACGAGCTCAGTTTGGAAGTTTGGAATTCGACCGAACTCAAATAGTTTGGTCGACCAAACCGAACTTTTGAACCAAACTCGATTTTTGGACTGAACCGAACCAAATTTCCGAACTTGGTTCTGTTTGCACATCCCTATCATCCACATGTCATAGATTTCTTACTTGAATCATATGCAATTTAAGAAGTGGGTGTATAACATTGCTCAAACCTCACGCTTAAACACAGTCATATGCATGTCATGGATATGTAGATGATCAAGCCTATTATGTTATTCCCACCGACCCTAGCCATTTCCATTCAAATGGGTTTCAAACAGAAGATAAAATAATCATAGAGCCACATTTTCCAGAACCCTTATTTAGTTGTATTAATGAAGAGTAAAGACTAGTTGCATGCAATCCATTTCACTGACTAGACCTCAGTGGGTAGCTGCCTAGCATGTCATTTTTGTTATTACAGTAACGATAACAAAAATTGTCATTTTTGTTTTCATTATTATGACAACTGAGAATAACAACAATGATAATGAAAACAACAACTGAGAATACAGAAAACAACAACCAAGAATACCGATAACAAAAATTATGACAAAAATGATAACAAAAATGATAAAGAGAAATGAAAATGACAATGTCGTTATGGTTGTCATTATTAGTAATGTGGCAGACTGGCAGTTGGGTTTTGGAGGGAAAATATGGAGAGGGGAGGAGGGAGAAGACATCTTTGAGTCTTAACAGGGATGCACTCTTGAACTGTGCCTGTGTTGGGAGGGATGAGCAGCTCAGCAGTATCTGATGGATGTATCGCTGGCCAATGAACAGCACAAGCAGGCCCCATCTGTCTCATGGCACTGTGATTGCTCAATGCCTGCTGCCTCACAACCAATCAGGGGGGCTCTGGCGGGAGGGCACTGCAACCCTTTATAATGGGAGGGCCAGGTTTTTTTTCGCCATTCTGTGAGAGTTCTGCTTGTCAGGTTGCGTTTACAGAACTGTGGTGCTTGCACACAAAAAATCCTCACTAGCCCTCATTGGGCATTTTTACACACACCTTAAAGATCCAGATTTTTCAATCTTCCGGGTTTACAAGTCTACAAATAAGTTCCGGATGCATTTTTCACACACACACTGCCCTGAGGAAGTTCCTGGATGCATTCTTCACATAAACACTGCCTTGAAGCAGCCTAAAGTAGCTACAGTTGTAGACATGACAGGCTGCCATGAAAACCAAATGACCACAGCTGCCTGGAGAAAAGCAGTTTACCAGGAGAAACTTTTCACACACAAACATTCTGGGAGAAGTTCTAGGCAGTTCAAAGAGCCGGATGTTTAAGATCTGGGTGAGTTATTTAGACACACAGAAAGTTCAGGATGTTACTGCAAACATGCAGGAGAAATGTGTGTGTAAAAACACCGATTGTATTACCACCAATACCTTTCCTTCCCCCACCCTACATTTTACCTTTTCCCTCTCCCTGTACTTCTCCCTCATGTACATTATATATAGATATGTAGTCTAGATTAGATATAGATATATATTATAGACATATAGATTAGTTTAGAATAGTTATATGGATAATTTATTAGATAATAGATAGTTTTCCTTTTCCCTTCCCTTGTCTCCTTTAGATTTAGATAGATATTGGTTGTGCATGGGAATTGATAACAATACCAATACCAAAAATAAAATCTTCATTTGAAACAGTACCGACAACAATATCAATAACGATAACAAAAATAATACCGATACCAAAAATGATACAGGTAATGATATCGATACAGATAACAAAAACGATAACAAAAACAATAATGAAAATGACATTGTCGTTAATAACGACAACAAAAATGACATTTTTTAATAATGAAAATGAAAACAAAAAACGAAAATGACATGGGGGCCTGGTGCACACCCCAACTAGCATCATTTCCTACTAGCATCATTCTGGGATCCTAATAGCACCCTACTAACCAGTGTGGGGTATGGATAACGTGATGGATAAGCAGGTACACCCATTGCCCAGCAATAAGGTGGATTTGTTGGGGAGAGGTGTTTTGTCTTTTGGGGCTTCCTAAGTTGATATTCTTTCTTTAAACTGGTTGTGTTTCAGTTTTTTCTTCACTGTGGCCGATCAGGCAGTTTTTGCTGTCAACACCATCAGTGATAGACATGTTTCCTAAAAATGATCTTCAAGACAACAATTGCCATTTGATTCGAATTGTTAGAATGGGTGCCCAGAATTGCTTGCAAATGCATCCCAGTGTTGAATGATTGCTTGACATTAATATCACTATGGTTCCATGCCATCACACAAAATTCATTTCAGATGGTCCTGGGCTTGTTAGAGCACATGTCTCACTAAAGCCCACCACTTTCCCAAATATCGGTCCTGTTTCAGAGGCTAAATCCATGTTCTGCTTCATATAATTGTTATGCACATAAATACTGGATCCAATTCTGCTGGCCTTACTCACATTAAGCAGCACTTCTAAATGAAGCCTGGAATCTTGGTAGAGTGACTCATGTAGATAAGCATTAATCAGCATGCCTGAAAAGAACAAATGTGGTATTTGTGTTGTTGTTTTTTTGGAGGGGATGGTGTGGCTTTGATTGGACTCTGCTCACATGCCATTTAATGATTGACAAAGAAATGGTATCCTAATTGGATGCAGCTCTTAAACACACCTCCCAAAAGAATGAATGATTCATGCATAACAATAAGTATATGTGTTGTATGTGTACCTTCATTGTATGAATGGGGGTAATCAGAACATTCACACAGCTGATGTAATTAGATGTGGCTTTTTTTTTTTTAAAGTTCCTTAATCGTATTTTTAAAAGATGCTTATTGCCAAACAGAAGTAGAATTTCCATCATTGTAGTTTGAAAAGCAGCTAGCAGTGACTTATGAAATACATGCAATCTTCCTAAGCAGCTTGTTGAACCAGAGTCATTTATTCAGTTGGTGTTGAGAGTTTGGGGGCATGACAGTACAGCTGACCCCTTTGGGGTAAGATTTGATCTGGCATTTCATTTCAAGGGCTCAGTCACCAGTCTGTCAAATCTTCATTTTGCTGGTGCCCACTAGAACTGCTGACGTTTGTCTCTAACTCCTGATGCTTTCATCTTTCAGTGGCAATAAACATGTCACACTGCTGAGGTGAAACACAATCTGGAATTAAATTTACTGCATATAAAATATGGTGCCCTCTTTATTGGTTCAAATACTTGTCACTCATAATTTATATGAAAGTGTATGGCCTTCAAGATGCAAGAGCGCTGCAAGAAATGTGAAGGAGGCTCTGGAACTCAGAAACAATGAACCACCAGGCCAGATATATTTTGTTATTTCTCCCGTTTTTCTTGTTTTCCTTTTGCTCACCCTGACTGTTATAGTGGCTATATTGTGAGCTCTTCACCCAATGAGCAGTATGCATGTCACTAAAAACAAACGTGGGGATTTTTTTATTTTTATTTTTATTTTTTTGCTGTGCGGCTTCATGCTAGCTATGGAGTAGCCGGAAGACGATAACGGGTAGTGCTCTCAAAAGAACAAGATGAAAACAAGTGTATGTGTATTTGTATGTTTAGAGCAGGAAGAGGGGAAGAAGCTGGATTTAGCCCTAGTCCATTTCAATCTCGCTTGCCATGCCTTTCCTTCTGGCACTCAACTTTTTCATGATTTATTCCAAATACTGTCGATCAGCTTTAACTAATACAGTTCTTGTATGAAGCACCTCTCTAATCTCTTCAAACACAGATGTGGAAGCGCGGCTTAGAGCATGGAGGCCAACAAAAGCACTTTGCCTGTACCAGTGATTAGCTTTGATTGACGCAGAACACTTCTGCTTTCACAGGCATACTTTAACACCCATAAATGATTGTTTTAAAATGAGAAGCAGTGGGTACTGCGGCTCTGGCTTTAGTAAATATGCAGTACAAACGTATTAGTGGTTAGCTGAGAGAATACAAAACACTTGATACTCTTTTATGGCTTTCCTACCTGCTTTTTGGAATGTATTTTTAGTGTTGAGCATTCATTCATAACTGTATCCCACCGCCCCCCCAAATGATGGCAATATTTATTTAAACCTTAATTTCCTATCTTCAGCAATGTGCACTACCATGCCAATGTAATGTAAACCAGGTGAAACACAGCCTTCATTTTAAAGAAAGAATGGTTCATTCAGAACTGGATATTTTTTTAAAAAAAAAATTAAAACCTATCATAATGTAATATTGTAATTTTATTCAAATGATGGCAATAAATCGAGGGAGAGAAAAATATGCAACTTCCTGTGGTAGAAAAAGAGAAAAAGGAAAGTGGTTGAGATGGAATAAAATACAACAAATAAGAAAGCAATGTAAGAGCTGATTTTTATTTTTATTTTTATTTTTTTAAAAACAGCCTCCAAAATTGTAACAACCATTGTTCACTCAAAGAGTTTGAGTCCTGGTTGCAGTTGCATGTGCAAGTCAAGTAGTCAGATGCCCAAGAACTTTTTATTTTTCAATGTGTTCATTTTATGTACTTAAACATGTCACTATGTGAAACCATAAGCACATGCACAGTCCCTTAACTAATAAAATACACTCCCAGGCACAACAAAGTAAATTCTACCAGCTGGTAGAACCCAGTCAGTCTCCTTTTCCAGAAAAAAGTAGAAGTGTGCACTAGGGACCCATGTCATTATTCATTTTCATTTTTTGTTTTCGTTATTTAAATCTTTTGTTTTCGTAAATATAGAAATTTCATTTTCGTTTTTGCTTTCTTTTTCAATTTCCATTGGTTTCAATGTAAAACACATTTCAGTAATGTGGATTTTTTTGTTCATTATATCCACCCACATTGACCACGGCCCGGAATTCCGCCGCTGATTCCGGGCCACAGTAGGCAGACAGATGAGACGATCCCCCTGATCACGGGGGAGGAATCACATTGAACACGCAAATGGAGATGGTCCGGGTTGGACCTCTGTTTGCATGGTCAATGGGATTTTCCCCCCCCCTGTGATTCACGGGGGTGAACATCTGGCGGGGAGCTTCCGTTCCCCCCAACAGACGTGACGCGACCACGATCACCATGTGGGAATTCCCCGTTGTTGAGTGTGCTCTCGTAATGTCTGAAAGTACCTCAAGTGTACCAAATTTCAGAAAGATTGGATAAAGGAATCTGATTTTATAAGCAGTTGAATTATGTTATTTTGCAACAAATTTTGCAAAGTATATTTTTAAACATATACTGGCTGTGACTTCTTTGTCTCCCATCTAATGTGGATGAAACTTGTCAATTTTATACCCTCTCCGGGTTTACTATCTATGCCAACTTTCAGAAGGATTGGATAAAGAGTCCTGGTGGTATAAGCAATTAACTTATAAGAACATAAGTAGTGCCATACCGAGTCAGACCAATGGTCCATCAAGCCCAGCATCCTGTCCTCTGACAGTGGCCAATCTCGATCGCATGGGATAAGAACCAACAGTCACAATGGGCAATCCATTCCCTTTTGTTTACTCCCAGCTCCTGACAGTAAAAAGTTTATCCCATAAACTACTTGGTTAATAGCCATTAAGGGACCTATTATCCAAGAACTTATCCAGTCCTTTTTTAAACCCAGCTATACTGCTGGCCTTGACAACATCCTCTAGTAACAAATTCCATAAGTTAAGTATGTGTTGAGTGAAAAAGTCCTTCTATTTATTTGTTTTAAATTCAATGGCAGCTAGTTTCATGGAGTGTCCCCTAGTTCTAGTAATATTTGAAAGGGTAAATAATCATTCCCTATATACCCATTCCACACCACTCAAGATTTTATCAACCTCTATCATGTTGCCTCTCAGTCTTCTCTTCTCTTCTCTAAGCTGAAGAGACCAAGTATGTCAAGCCTCTCTTTGTACGGACGCTGTTCCATACACTTTATCATCTTATTGCCCTTCTCTGTACCTTTTCTAGTTCAGCTATGTCTTTTTTGAGATGGGGAGACCAGAACTACACACAATATTTGAGGTGTGGTCGCACTATTGATTTGTATAGAGGTATTATGACTTCCTCAGTTTTAATCTTTATCCCCTTCCAAATAATTCCTAACATTCTGTTTGCTTTTTTGATTGCTTCTGCGCACTGCGCTGTGGATTTCATTGTATTGTCCACAACCACCCCCAGATCCTTTTCCTGAGTGGTAACTTCTAGCTTGGTACCCAGCATAGTGTACACATAGTTTGGATTATTTTTCCCTATGTGCATCACTTTGCACTTGTCCCAGGCACCCAGTCTCGTAAGATCCTGTTGCAGTTCCTCATAATCTGCTTGTGTTTTAACTACCTTGAATAACTTTGTGTTATCTGCAAATTTGATCACCTCACTCTTAATGTCCTTTCCCAGATCATTAATGAATACATTAAACTACACCAGTCCCAATACAGATCCCTGGGGCACACCACTTTTTACATCTCTCCATTGTGAAAACTGACCATTTAGTCCAACCCTTTGCTTTCTATCTTTTAACCAGTTTCTGGTCCAAAGTAAGACACTACCTCCTATCCCATGACTTTTTAATTTTCTCAAAAGTCTGTTATGTGGGACCTTATCAAATGCTTTCTGGAAATCCAAGTACACCATATCTAATGGGTCTCCCTTGTCCACATGCTTATTTACACCCTCAAAGAATTCCAACAGATTAGTGAGGCATGACTTACCTTGGCTAAATCCAAATTATAAATGTATGTCTGAATGTAACATCTTTATAGTCCAACCAGTGTACATTTAATTTGGCAGGGCTGTATCTCACACTTTCAGGATCATCTCTGCCAAATATTGGAAAGATGTGATAAAGGGTCCCAATTTTATAAGCCTGCACAGCATATGCAGAGAAGGAGCCTATGCCAGGAATTCTCTTATGTGTCACTGTGATATAAGATATGTTTGTGATGCCAATTGGTCAGCAGAAATGTCAACCAAATATCTCATTCTGTGCTGTGACCATCCCAACTTCTCTCCCCCACTTGTTACTGGGAAGTCGGAAGCATTTATTTAGGAATGAGCCAACAGAGATTCTCTTATGTCCTCTGTCACAGTGCTGCCGAATGTGATTGTGATGATAATTGGCCAGCCTGGATGTGTAAACTATGTCTCCTGATTGCTGGGATGCTATCCCCAAAGTCCCAGTTATGTCCCTTCTATGCCCGTCTCAGGGTCGCCTCCTATGCCTGCATTGAAGCCACCACCAATTGGTCCTGTAAAGCTGGAAGTATGCAGTAATTGGCCAGTGAATGTATCTGTCAGTCTGTTGGGTTGCTCCCCATTCTCCCTCCTACAGCCTCCCTCCCCATGCCATGCCAGGTGCATGTGTCTGACTGGCACTGTATGTGCTGCAATTTATCTGCATAATGGTTTTCAAAAGGGCAACTTCTCAGGAAATGTGTGAGATATATTCCTGCAAGATATCTTGTGCATGTGATGGAATATAAAAATGTTACAGCCAGAAATGCATTTTCAAATTAATGGCTTATAAAATCAGGACCCTTTATTCAATATTTCTGAAATTTGGCAGGATTGGTATCCGTGTTAAATGACATAATCTTTCCTGGTTTCATGCAAATTAGTTGGAGGATAAAGACTTTGTAGTCAGGAAAGCCTATGCAGCTTTTCTTTAAAATCACAATGTTCAATTGCTTATAAAATCAGTTTCCTTTATCCAAACATTCTGATATTTGGAAAATGTAGTGCCCTTAATTGGGGGTACAATCTCCCCAAGTTTCATCAGAAGTGAATAAGAAACGAAAACGTTATAGCCAGAAATACGTTTTTCAGTTTTTCCCCATTATTTAAAAAATGAAAATTCATTTTCATTTTTGTTTTTGTTATTATTATATTTTCTTTTTGTTTTTACAATAGCAAAAATGAAAATGGAAATTTTCATTTTTGTTATCATAATAACGAAAATGAATTGCACACCCCTAGAAAAAAGACCTTAGAAGAAAAAAGGCAAGCTTTGCATCATGATCTGATGGTCAACCAATTTGGGCACTGATGGACCAAGTACAGGAGTAAGGTGAAGTCCTAGTCTCTTCCTGATTAAACTATGGCTCTTTTCACACAGACACTGTGTGATAAAATGGGTGTTACATTTTATTATACATGTTGCAGGGCACCCATAGAGCACACCTGCAGCCCTGCAACATGTATAATAAAATGTAACACCCATTTTATCTGGTACAGTGTCTGTGTGAAAAGGGCCCACGTCACTATTACCTTCGTTCAAATCTCCCAGCTGATCTCTGCTTTTTGGAGAAAGGTGTTGTCTGGGATATCAAGAATCCACGCCATTTGTGGGAGGGGGTGGGCAAGGTTAAGTTTAAATCATCATCACTTGTAGTTGAAAATTAATTGGAAGTGAATGAGGACAGCTGTAACAACTGAAATGAGAGAACCCTGGTGAGAAACATCAATTAATAAATAAATGAATAGTCAAAATCTGAAGCAGGCGAATTTACAAGTGGTCTTATGGTGCAGACCCATGGAGGTGTATGTTGGAGTAATCCATTGTTGTAGGTACTGTTGACAGTGGGCTCAATCTTAAGACCTGCAGATTCTGTGCATGTTCCTGTGGGACACAATTTGCTCACAATAGAGCTCTGCATGGTTTGTACGCAGATGCATGTGGGATCTGCGGGGCTTGGGATCGGTCTCACTGTGTATTCATGCATTTTAGTCCATGATATAAATGCTTAAATGTGGAGATAATTTACGTCGTTTCTTCAAATGATAGAGCATAATGGGTTTTTGGTTGTGTTTTGCTTTGTTTTTCAACCATTAAATAGTAATCTCTTGTGTCAAAAGTCTATTGTGATAGACCACAATGGAGTCCAGCCGCAAGGTAGACTTGCAGGGGTATTACAGCCAGGCAAAGGCACTGCAGTATACTCAAAATGAAATGAGGATAAGAGAGGGATATAGGGGAAAGAACTGAGATAGTTTTATTCCAAAACACCAAAGCTGGTTAGGCTGGGATTCTTCCACAAAAGTATTTGAATAAATGATGATTGCAAACTGGAACCTTTTATTTTTTCAGACATTGATGAAAGGAGGCAAGGATGCTTTTAAATGACCACAACTCTTTATTATCAATAGACAAAATCAGTCTAGGGATGATACCCCAAAAGATTCAACAGCACAGGTCAAGTAATCCAATAAAAATCAGAGTCTGTAGGGGATTGGCTGGCTGGGGTTACCCAACCTTTAGTCTGATCCCTTCTCAGACCAAACTTCTGCCACCGCGCAGATTGAAGCTTTTATGCATGTTTACAAAGGCAATTGACTGACCTGAGAAATCCAGCTCTGTCAATCACCCTTGTAAATGCGCATAAAAGCTTCTATCACCCACCTGAGAGGATTCACACCTAATCAAAGATGCACCTGATTTGCATGTGTGTCCCCTCTCCCAACCTCCTAAGGACCCATCTGTGCAGGTGTGAAAGTGGCCTAGAAATATCACCAGCTATTAACTAAGACGGTCAGGTGATAAAGATTCAGGCTATACCTAAACTAGTCTGTACTACTGAGTATTGGAAGTGAATGGCAAGGAGCAGATCACTCAAAAAGTGCCCTTGGGCATCTCATAGACTTTGTCTGTGGCATCCAGTGGTTGCCATTTTTGGAGACAGCATACTGAGTTAGATGGTCCATTGGTCTGACCTAGTATGGCAGTTCTTATGTTCTGGTCAAGGATAAATTAAAAATTTAGTATTATATGATTTTGTAGTGAAAAGGGCAATGAAGCCATCAGAACTAACAAACCTGTTCCAATTATAGTTTCTCAAGTAATTATAACTGAATTGTAAACTTGAGACAGAGAGAGAGACCGTTCCCAACACAGGGCTTTGGAAAAACATCAAAACAAATTGTATGTTGCTTATGTAAATAAGAACAAAATTTAATATATGCCATATCTAAAGATTGGTTAGCCAGAATAGAAAATGAATTTTGTCATTCTCCCCACCTCTCTACCCTTAGCTGAACAAATTTGGTGTACCTTCAAAGTACAGGTAATGTAATGCATCAACAAAACAGGAAGATATTACTTGGGTGATCATGGGGACGAGCTATTCGTATCAAGATTAAATATTTTTCATGATGATAATCAAATTTCAGACTGAATTTGAAAAAGGGTTAGACACGTTTACGTGCTATTTCTTTTTGTCTAGAAGAGTGCCAACATAATCCAACAAAAATGCAAATGCATAAACCAAAACAACTTACCATACGGCAAAGAATAAATCTCTTATTACAGAACATACAGGAGAAAAATCACTATGACAATTTTTTTTTTAGAATAAATGTCAGCTCTCTTTTGCATTTGAACATTTTTCCATTTAATCATCAGTGTCCTTGTCAGACTCCAAGGATAGTCTCGCCTTATTACACCTTTGCACTTTCTCCAAAGTTGTTTGGCCACCACTGCTTCTCAGAAATCTGTCTTCATGGTGAAAACTATACATAGTTTAGCCGCATACAGACTAGAGGCCTCAGCTCCTTTGTGAACAAAGGATTTTTTAAGTGGAAGAAATTATCTTCGTCTCGCCTGAGTGGCTGGGTTGACATCCCAGGAAAAGGAGAATCCTTTTCCTATTGTCCGTTAGTGATGGAGATTCTTGTGCAATCTTAATTGTTCTGTCTGCCCCTGCTATCCAACATCCACAACATAATGGTGCATTTCAAGTCTCCATTCATTATTGTCTTCTAGCAGGTTCCAAAATGTCCTTTAATATATACTAGAGCCTCTCATATTTAAATACCCTTTGCACCTGCTTTAAAAAACAACACTCAACTGGTTCCTTTTCTTAAAGGAACCAGCTATAGGCCTTGAAGAGGCCTATAGATCTTATGTTTCACTGAGTTCAGATTTCCACCGCTTCTAAACAGCATTTCAGTTTTTCAGTAAACAAAAGCCATCAGAATTTTAATGTAGATAATAGATTAAATCTTCATTTGATATACATATTAGCTCCCCAGATTTCAATTGAAGTTTGCTGATTTACACCAGTCCACAATCTTTGGCCCTTTTCAAATGGACGCACCCCACCCCACCCACACACACACACGTGTGGGTGGGGAGGGCTCCCATTTGAATGCTGCGACAGGTGCCGGGGGGGATGGGTGGGTGGGCGAGTATGCGTGCACAATCCCATGCTCCATCCACCTCCACCGACCTCCATCCATCACCCATGCACAGAGCAACTGGCACAAATACTGGGCGCTCCATGCGTGGAGATGGGTGGAGGTGGGTAGAGGTAGGTGGGGGCCCATTGGAACATACCCCTACGCACCGCCCACTCACCGCACCGTCCACCCATCCCACCACGCATCCATGCCCATTTGAAAAGGGTCTTTGAGCCAGTTTGTAATGCATTGCCTGGGATGGCAGACTGGTTTCTTATATAGTCTCTGCCCTGGTTTCTGAAGTTATGTTCCACAAAGTATTTCCCCCCCTGTTTTTTCTTTGATTTGGGGGTGATAATCAGTGTAATACTGTCCATTTGTACATCATTCTTCTATTAAAGTAAGGAGAAAAGATGATGCGTCCAGCCCTTACTCTCTGAGGTCAGAGACAGTCAGAATGCCTATGCCAAAGTAATCTCACACTGTTCTTGCTGCTTATTGCTTGCTGTGCTCCTCTTTGATTCTCCTCTTCTTCTATGACATCATTTTCAATGTTTGTGACATCGTCTCAAGTGTCTTTGCTGCTCTTTTGCTTTCCAGTGCTTGAAAGATCTCTTCTTCGGTCAATGCTGTGTGTCCATGGAGAAGAAGACCTGCTTTTAGCATTAATTTGATTAAGACCTTTTCTTTCTCTCTTCACTGCTTCCCCCCCATTTCCTCTTGCCTTTTGTCTCCGTGGTGCTTTTATTTTTGTCTGCACTTGTGCTCTTCTCCTCCTTTCTCATTGCCATTTGCACTTTCTGTTTGCTGTACTTCTTCCCTGCCTTTAATCTTTTCCAATTCCCTTCATTCACCCTCTTCCTTTAATTCCTCATCCCTCCACTGATTTTAGGGGTATGAGAAGCAAGCAGCTGTGGATTCATCTGATTTGAAAATCTGGAAATACCATTTCTTTTGTTGTTGTTGTTGGTATTAAATAGAGGACCTGATGATTGAGACTGCTCTACTCTTTTTGTTGCCAGAGGATGTTGTTAAGGCCAATAACTTAAATGGGCTTTAAAAAGGATTGGATAAGTTCTTAGAGAATAGGTCCATAAATGGCTTAGTTAGTTAGTCAAGTTGGCTGTGGGACATAACCTCTAGCTGTTGGGAGCTGGATCTAAATAGCAGGGAATGGATTGCTCTGTTATGACCTGCTGTGTCAAAGGTGGCTGCAGTCAGGATGCTGGGCTGCTGTGTCAAAGGTGACCAGCCACTGCAGAGTCAGGATGCTGGACTAGATGGATCATTGGTGTGACTCAGTATGACATTTTTTATGTTCTTGCTGAAGTCAAAGGGAGAGACATATGCTTTGAAAAAGAGGCCATTTCTGTTTGCAGACCTATGTATGAATTAGGGGAATTTCAAAGCAACTTAGGAACTTACTTTCTAAGGCCACCATTCACAACTGGAATGTGGATTCTGAGCCTGGTCTCATGGTAAGAAAGAAAACTTTTCTTTATTTAGCAGTGAGTCAGCCAGTTCCACACACACATAAGGGTATGCAGAAGGCACCCCATATGTTTTCATTTTTGTTTACAAAAGCACCTTCACTTTTTTGGGGTGGGGGCTTATTTTTTAATTTAAAATTATTTTTAAAAAACAAAAAACACTGCACATGCTCAAAATGGCCCCTGGGCCATTCGGCGCATGCGCAGCCCTTTTCCAAAATGGCACTGGCAGCATCAGTGCCATTTTGGGAAAGGGCATGCATGCACAGAACCGTCCAGTGGCCATCTTGAGCATGTGCAATGATTTTTTTAATTATTTGATTTTTAAACAAAAATGACTGTAAGCAAATGATAATTGTTTGCTTATTCATCTGTTTTCATAACGTTAGCTACGAGCACAAATGGAGCTCCATTCGTTTTCATAACTAATAGAAAATGCTACAGATACACATCCCTACACTTGTCTTACAGCCCAGTATGAGAGCAAAAAGATTTCTATTAAGGGGTTTAATGCATGAAAAAATTGAGAGATTCTGATATGGGGCAATCTGCTGGAGTTGTTATCCTGACTAGGTACATTTGGTATCCGTGGGGCAAGAGCAGTCCTGCTGTAGTCACAACCCTGGAATATTTCAAATGTTTCGGAGTAGCTTGTGACATTTCAAATCCTCTGTGCTGTAGTAAAGCTAAAAGGCATCATGTCACGGTGGTTCTCTGTCTCTGCCCCTCCTCCCACCGTCCCTTCCACTGTCTGAAGCTTGGGATTGCCAACTAGAGTGTTCTGGTCTCCCCCGTCCCCCCATGTTTATATTTACCGTATGAGAAGGTCTCCCAATACTACTGCCAAATCCTATCTAGCTTGCTCTGCTGTGTCTGATCAGTGCCCTGTTTCCCACCCTGTTTATGTGATAAGGCTACAGAGCACGAAGCAGAAAAGAGGTTGACTGAAGGGGAAATAGATGGTTAGATCAAGTGGGAGCAGTGCTCTTAGATTGCCAAATACTGAAATTTTCCATACACAAAGAGCAAGCATACATATTTCATCTGAATGGAGTCTTATTTAAGGTAAACCACCAAGCATGAAAAAACAAAAGAAAAGTATGCACGAGGCTTCACAGTGTTTAAGCAGTAATCTCCTTCAAAGGAGATGTAACGCTCTGGATTATCTCAGGCTTGATCAAATTATGGCTTTTCTGAAGATGCCTTTGAAATGCTAAGGTGCAGTGTAGCAAAGTGGAAGTCATGACTCATGAGCTACCATAGGTGCAGCAGACAAGTCTGGGGACGGGGGACACACACAACGCATGGTGAAGTTGTGTACATCTCTTGTGGGGCAGAGGCGGAGCAGGAAGAAGTGACCCATTCCATCTTCTGTACCAGAGCCCATTACAATCTAGCTACCTCTCTGGGCAAAGTACAGCAGAGAATTAGAGTAGGACCCCAGAAAATATACTGGAACACAAGACCACAACCCTTACTATGCTGGTAATTAATTAACTGAGCTACCTTTAAAAGTGTTGCTAGTTCATATTCACTTCTATTCATAGGCAACTCGTAGGAGGGTACATGGTGGGGAACCCCTGCCTAGCCCCCACTCCTGTACCACCCCCCACACACACTATCGACAGTTACTAGTTGTCTGAGATTCAGTCTGCCTCCCCCCCGCCCCCCGCCCCCCCGTGTACCTGTGGATGTTCTGTGTGACAGACTGAAATGGATGCATACATTTTATTTTACTTTTTTTAAGGGGGTGGGGAGATGGATTTAAAAATCACTTCTTTGCCCACAATATTTTTGTAGCATTTGTGGACATCATTGATCAATCTTATGATTTCATTAAAAACACACCACCAGTTTTTCTCTAAAAGGAAATAAATCCTTGCAGGAGTGATTGCCTAATTAATCATAGGATAAACTGAGACTAATGTTAAAAACTATAGTAATTTTTAAAAGATAGAATGGGAAAAAAGCCCAAAGGACTACAGAGCAAATTTCACTCAGTTTAATAGCAATGCTGAGAGCCTGTCAGGTTGAATCTGTCCCATGTTATGGCCTTTTTTCCAGTGCTCAGACTGTATGTCCCATGCTCCTGAATTCCACCATCTCCTCTTTAATGTAGAGATCAGACTGAGGATAAAAACAATGCACTGCATTCTGGTAACTTCAGGGCAGCCTACTGTCCCCTGAAAGTTCACTACAATTTGTCATGACAAATGCAAATTATGCATAAGAACAAAGAAGATGAATGCACAAGTACAAAAATGGGGACAACTGGTTAGGCAGTAGCACTACTGAGAAAGATGTGGGAGTTATAGTGCATCACAAATTGAACATGAGTCAGCAGTATGACACTTGAAAAAATGATAAACGCCATTTTGGACTGCATTAACAGAAGCATCTTGTCCAAAAACATGTAAAGTAATGGCACTGGTGAGACCTCATCCGAAGTATGAGTGGGTAGGGCTGAAACTAAGTTCTCTTTTTCTCGTGTCTGTCAATGAGAATCACAATTCTCGTCTCATTCTTGCAAACGTGAATGAGACGGGAATCAGCTGGATTCTTGCTGAGAAAAAACAGACTCTCGGAAAATGGAATATTCAGTGCTGATGCAGGGAGGGAGGAGGAAGCCATGCTGTTCGTGCCTAGCTTTCTTATCTTATCTACAGTTGGCAGTTGTCTGAGTGAGGAAAGCTTCCCAATAGCAAATTTTCAGGAATGGGAGGGGGAAGACCATGAGGGAGGGGGCAGAGTCAACTGATATCTTAGCATTCTATTGGCTAGTAGGAGTCAGCAGCCAATAGACTGCTGAAAAACTGTGCTGAGCCTATCACAGATGGAAGGGAGGAGAGAAGGATGGAGGGAGCAGATCTTGAACATTCTATTGGCTAGCAGGAGTCTGAGCATCCAATAGAATGCCGAAAAGCTGTGATGAGCCCGCCTCTTCCCTTCAGCTCCCCCCTCCCATCTGGGGCAGAGGAGTCCTGTAGTTGATTTGCACATTTTGTTTATTACCCATGTTGTGATTACCTTGTCTGGGGATGGAAAGAGATGGGGGTGGGGGCACTGAAGGGAAGAGGTTATGTTGCAGAAGATTACCAGACAAAGCGGAGTATGGCCCGCGACCTCGCAAATTATGAGACGTACAGTAATATTTTAACAACAGAAGTGTCGACAGATTTACAGTTTGTACATTCATTGGAATAATTAAGGACGTGATGATGTAAGCAAAGAGTATAGGCAGCATTCTGTTGACAAACAAATTTGCAGTGCACTCTCCTCAAGCTTGCTTATCCGGTATGAAAAATAAGAAGAAAATACACATTTGGAGCCAGCAATGCTAAAGGTTGCTGAGAGACTTCACCAATAGTATATCATTTCTATTCTATGGAACTTTCATGTCGTTTGCATAATGGATAGTTTTGAACTTTCCTTCTTTCCTTTTTTTTTCTTATTAAGTGATAGCTGCCAAATTTCATAAGTCCTATAATGTTCTGCTCCATAATTAGTTTGGAAGTCTGTAATTGTTCAAGTTTAAGCCAGCAGATAAGACTGCCAAACCACTTGAGCAGAAAAGTTGCAGTAATGGCTGTACATTGTGGCTTGCTGATTTATTTAATCTCAAACAAAACACAGAAAACCAGTGCAGTTTTTTTATTAAGTAACAACTAGAAAATGGCTTAAGTGGATGTACTGGACACAGACAAAAGAGCTATTGTAATCAGAAACACTCTCAGGCAGCCTTTGAAGGTCATTGATGAGGCAACATAAAATATGTTGCAGGACAGTTATTATATATATAGTAGTGGCAACTAACACAATCCCAAGTTAGAATAAAGAAAGCTGAGTAGTTCCAAATGTGTGTGCATTTCTGCACTGTGGATTTGCAGAGTTCTCACTGTAAAAGATGAAATGTGCTGATTTTTGCTCTCTCAGCTGCATTGTATAACACTAATGTGGCACAGTCCTTTATGAGCTGGTTTTGTTAGGAGAGGGGAGGGGAGAAGAAACTTGTCATGACAGGCAAGAGAATAACACAGAGTTTATTAAAGGCAAGGTCAAGTATATGTTTGTCAGCATGCTACATTTATTTGGCTGTTAGAACATAAGTGCATTGTAGAAAATTATTAGAAAGATCTGGATCACCTTATGTTAACTGTTTCTGCTAGACCTGAAATATAGTATCCACGGGTAATGTCCGTTTTGGGTACCACATTGAGTACTCAACAGGTTACCTGGGTACCGACTGGAATTCCAGAAACCCCAAAAGTTGGTAACTTCTGGTACCAATTTTTCCAATTACTGATTAGTATATCAGGTCAGAAAACTGAAAAATCAGTATGGAAAACAAAAAATCAGGACTGGAAGTTGATGTTTCAGCACCGTAAGTTGACTTTCTGGAATGGAAAAAAAAAAAAATAGGCATTGGAAGTAAAAAAAATTGGTACCAGAAGTCAACATTCTGGGAACAGAAGTTGACATTCCAGAACACTGGGTACCCAAAACTGGTCACAATCGGGTACCAGTTGGTACCCGATCTTCACAGGTTGATTCAGGTACTGGAAATTCACTGGGTATATCCATTTTTGAAGGTACTTGTTTCAGGTAAAGTCTCTGCACAATATATGTATAAAGCTATTGTTCAAGTGTTGTTGAACCTGCAGCAGCCCATAGGAACCAGACAGACACCATATTAGTGGAAAGGCATTTAGCCACAACTTTATTGCTATTACACTGGGCAGCACAAGTCGCCATACATACCCGGGACCAATAGCAGCAAGGAAACCACAATTGAATAGTGGGATTGGGTTGGGGGTCTGGGCTAGGCTGCTTCCCCCCCCCAACCCGGATGGTAAAATCCTACCAACCTCCCACCCCTTTGGGAAGGGCAGGGTGGCGCCACCAGACCAGCCGCAGGAGCCTGGGGCCTGGTGGCCACCCCACTGCCCCATTACCCTCCCCCACCCCCTGCGTCATGCCGTGATGGAGGTCTCTACCTCCTGGACTGGTGCAGAGTTCTGCTCCCTGATGCTATCCACCACAAGAAAGGGGGGGTACCACTACCCCTTTCCCCCCATGCACAGGTATGCTGAAATGCTGGTAAAGAGTTGCCCGCAAATCATCAATCCAGATATCATAGCTATCATTTTATTTTATTTATTTATTTAGTAGATTTTATTTAAAATAAATAAATAAATAAAATAAATAAATAAAAATATAAATAAAATAAATAAATAAAATAAATAAATCATTGCCCTTGCATGACAGGCATACACCATCCCTCATATAAAGGGTAGAGTCCTTGGCACTAATGCATTGTGGCATTGCACAGCAGATCATAATTGTAAAGTGTAACTTCTACTGTTCTGCCAGATGCTTGGCACCATGAGGCCAGAATGGGATCTCTTGACTGGCTCCACTTCCCCTTGCCTGGTCCAAGTTACCAGTGCCACAGTACCACTGTCATGCCAAGAGGGTGCCCCTGGATGTGTACGAATGTCTGTTTTTTACATTTTGTGGTGTCAAATAGTTCTGAAGTTTCTGAAATTTTCCAAATTTTTCCTGTTTTTTCCATGGTCTGGAATTCCAAGTCCAAATTCAGAAACTTCAGAAATGGTGTCAAAGGGCTGCCAAGTACTCGGGACGATTTCTCAAAACTTCGGAATTCAGCCCAAGCACCCAGAGGTACTATTCAGTACAGCCCTAATCAAAACACACACATGCAGCCTCAAACGCCCCCAACCACCCCAGCAATGGGCTTTCAGGGTGGGAAGAGGGTTTGAATACTGTGTCACCTCGCTGTGCCAATCCCTCCCTCTGCCTTGGAGATCAGAGGCTGTGTTCAGCAGTGTGCCCCTAACAGCATGTACAGCACCTCTCCCAAAGCCTGCAGGATCTAATTGACTACTAATTTGCTACAAAAATTGTCTGGGACACAGCATGATCATGCACGAATCATGCCTCTTCTTGCCTGCATCTCCCCAGGCCCTGTATACCTCCAGGGACAGATGTGCATACAGGGGGATGTAGCTCAGCAGGCACCAGAGTATCTGTTAGGGATGGGAGTTTTAGTTTCGGTTTTAACTGAAAGAGGCCGAACGTGCCTCTTTCGTTTAAAACTGAGAGATTAAAAAATTGGGCCCTTCTCGGTTCCCAGTTTTTGGATCTTCTCTTCCCACTTAAGTCAATGGGAAATCCTCCCATTGACTTCAATGGGAAGAGCTGGGAAACCTCCTCCACCCCCAGCACCCCACTCCTGGCCTCTGAGGGTGAGGTGGGGATCCATTTCCCCTAATACCCCCACTGCCGGTAGCCAGGCCTCTTCCACTGATGACTGGTGTCGGGAGCTGGCTCCGCTGCCAGGTGGCCGAGCCTTCTCCACTGCCCTGTAACAGAGAAGCCCCAGTGGCCTGGCAGTGGAGCCGGCTCCCAACACCAGTCAGCAACAGAAGAGACCCGGCTGCTGGTAGTGGAGCCAGCTGCCCAGCTGGTGGCCAAGCCGACATCCTTGACTTCCACCCTCCAGACTGGACCTGCAAAGGTAAGTAACATACTTATGGGGGTGGGGTGGGGGGTAAAGCTGGGCCCCAGCGGGTTGGTGGTGAAGGTTTTAAGGGTAATGGATCTCCACCCCCACCCTCTGAGACTGGGAGTCAGGTAGTGGGGATGCACGGGGGGGGGGGAGTTGGTGGCAGCTCCCTGTGTCTCAGGACTCTCGGACAGTTTTCTTTACCATTGAAATCAATGGGGAAAAGAACCAACACTGATAGATCCGAAACCCAAAGGAGATCCGAGACACAGGGTAACTGGAACCAAAAGAAACCAAAAGTCCAGAGTCCCCCTAGTATTTCTGCCTCACAGTGGTGCATCAACTTCTGATGCCAGAGTAGAGCTGGATTATAGGGATCTGTGAACGCGGTTCAGGAGTTTGGGCTTTGGCCCAAACTCTGGGTGTTCAGCCCGTCCACGATCCCACCAAACCCGAACTGCCCCCCACCCGAATCAACCGAACAAAGTTTGGGTTCTGAACCCGTTTGGGCAGGGGGGAGGGGGGAACCTGGCTTCCACTCCCTCCAGGCTACGCAGGTGGAAGGGTCACCAGAGCTCACCTCCCCCCCGCCCCCCACCTAGTACAGCCTACTAAAAATTTTTGGGCACCGGGGCTCCACCAGGCCAAGTACTAGGCCTTTTGGGTCAGGTGACCGGGTCAGTTGACCAGGAAGGCCTAGTAGAGGCCCAAAGCATTCTGCAGTGCCACCGGAGCCGGCCCCGCTGCCGCTGCCGACCCCAGGGCCAGAACCTGACCTACCTGGTGGTGCCAGGGCTCCAACCCCAGTGGCGGCAGAGGGGCCGGCTTCGGCAGCAGCAGTGGAGCACTTCAGACCTCTACTAGGCCTTTTGGGTCACCTGACTTGGTCACCTGAACCGGAAGGCCCAGTTGAGGCATGAAGCGCTCCGTAGCTGGACCCATCGCTGCTGTCGCGGCTGCCACGGGACCTGGGGCCAGAGCCCTGGTGACACCAGGTAGGGCGATCCCTGGGGTGGGGGGTTATAATAATAACCCCCCTGAGGTGGGGGGTTATAAAAAAATAATAATTAGTAGACTACGCAGGGTGGGGGGGAGGTGAGCTCCAGTTCCCCTTCTCCCACACAGCCTGGAGGGAGGGGAAACTGGGTTCCCCCTGTCCCCCACCTGAATGGGTTCGCCCCCCCAAACAGGTTCAGGCCAAATGGTTTCCGGGGGGCCAAACCCTGAATGGGCTGAACCCCGACCCCCCCGGGTGTTCGCACACCCCTACTGGATTGTGGTTCATATGTATTTGGAAAGATTCACAATTCCCATTACATCAGTTCTTCCACAAATTTGTTATTCCAGGACCTTCCTGCTCCTGAAACCACAAGAAGGGAATGGTGATTATAGCTCATAGGTAAGTCTACAAGACACTTCCAATGTCATGATCTATTTGAGAAAAAGAAAAGAAAAATTATTTTAATAAGTAATTGATTTTTAGAAAAAAAATTGAAAGGAAGAAGAAAACGTTATGAAATTTATTGCAAAGGCGGAAATATTTTAAAAAAGTAATGTAGTTCATTCTAAATTATCAAATTATCAAATATTAAAATTAATCTAAGTAAATTATTTTATTTTATTATATTCTTGAATATAATTATGCTTTCAATGTATAATATATAACAATGGTTATATTACCTTTATTTTAATTATATATAACATATAATGAAAAGGCAAATATATAATAGGTATCATATAAGTGCCAATATCCTAATTTTCAATACTGTATTGAAAATTAGGATAATTATAATGTTTATATTATAATATAATATAAAAGTATTTAGTTATTCCATTAGTCCATTAGTTCACAGAAGTAATTATATTTAATATTTAAATATTATACCTATTAGAATACATTATATTAAAGTAATATAAATATAATTACTTTAATATAATTATTAAATTAATTCCACATTATTAGAAAAATAATAAAAGTTATTTTTGAAAAAAGGAATTACTTTGTAGTCTTAATTTTTTTTCATTTGTTGTCCTAATCACAAAGGAGAAGCTTGCAGTTGCACAGCCAGCCACAGCTCATGATTCCCCTGTGCACTTGTGACTGAGGAGTTCCATTCACATCCACAATGCTGGCTGGCAGATCTGAACAACAAGCCATTAGTTCAGACCACCCCACCCACCTTCCTGCCATGGTGTTTCTGTCCCCTGCCTGCCCAGTTTACAGCCCTCTGCCCACCTGAAGGGAAGCAGGAATGAGTACTTGGACGGAATTTGCGACTGCCTCCTCCGCCTGGAACGGCAGGTGGAGGCAGTCGCAAAGGCTGCCTTTCGCCAGTTGCATCTGGTGCGGAGGCTGCGTTCGTTCATCTCCGGCCTGGATCTGGCCTCCCTCATCCATGCCTTCATCACCTTGAGGCTGGACTACTGCAACGCGCTTTACGTGGGGCTTCCCTTGTGCCTGGTTCAGAGGCTGCAGCTAGTGCAGAATGCGGCGGCCCGTCTCCTTTCGGGGACGGGCCATCGGGAGCACATAACACCTGTGCTCCGGGCTCTGCACTGGTTGCCGATAGCATGCCGAGCCAGGTTCAAGGTGTTGGTATTGATTTATAAAGCCCTTCACGATCTTGGCCCCTCATACCTCAGGGACCGCCTCATCCTCCACGCNGAGGCTGGACTACAGCAATGGGCTCTATGTGGGGCTTCCCTGTGCCTGGTTCAGAGGCTGCAGCTAGTGCAGAATTCAGCGGCCTGTCTCCTTTTGGGGATGGGTTGTCGGGAGCACATAACACCTGTGCTCCGGGCTCTGCACTGGTTGCCGATAGCGTGTCGAGTCAGGTTCAAGGTGTTGGTATTGACATATAAAGCCCTTCACGGTCTCGGCCCCTCATACCTCAGGGACCACCTCGCCCTCCGTGCCCCGGAGTGGACCCTTCAGTCTGCCAGGGGTGCCTTCTTGGAGGTTCCCTGTGTTAAGCGGGGGGCCACAATGGAGAGGGCATTCTCGGTGGCCAGGCCACGACTCTGGAACTCCCTGCCGGAGGAAGCTTGCCTGGCCCCAAGTCTTCTGGTTTTTTGACAACAGTGTAAAACCTGGCTGTTTGCCCAGGCCTTTGGGGAGGGGGGGGAGGGAATTTTTTATCTCCCCTGCCCACTGATTTTTGTCCCGGGCCCTGGTCTTAAATATTTTAAATATTCTTAAATATGTTAATATTGCGATTGTATTTTATATGTTTTAAATTATTCTTATGGATTTTACTGTTGGAAGCCGCCCCGAGCTGTGTTCAGGAGGGGTGGGGTACAAATCAAATCAAATAAATAAATAAATAAATAAGTCCACTCCAGGGCCAGTCTCTCAGGCACAAGCAAGGGACAGTAAGGCAATCCTGCCCTTAAGTGCTGTAAAGATGCCCACACAGGCAATCTGAGCACCGGAGCGGAACCAGTGGTGCATTCTCACACCTGTGCATGGAAGCACACCCGACCAGTTCCTGTGGCCACGTCGCACTGCCAGCGTCTGCTGCCGTGGCAATGGAGACACGGGGCGCTGCACAGGGAGGCCGTGAGGGTTTCCCTGGCATCCTCACCAGCTTGCTCTGTGTTGTGCCCCCTATGGAGCCGTGCCAGGCTAGGAAGGGCTGACAGAGTCCTGACAGGTGGTTGCTGTGGCGGAATACCAGTGCCACATTGTTCTCCTCTTGTCATTCCTCACCCCTGGCTGCCATCTTTGCTTCCATGCCTGGTTGCCATTTTTCCTCCCCCTCTCGTGCCATCCCAAAGGAAAGCATAAATGAGTACCTGGCCTATGCACCTGCTGGAGTGGTTGTTGCGGTGGGATACCAGCATCACATGCTTCTCCTTCTGTCATTCCCCACCCTCAGGTGGTATCTATGCTTCCACACCCAGACACCATTTTGGCTTCCCCCCACACCAGCCTTCCCTTCCACCCCCCAGCAACCCATGGGCCCACAGGACTGATAACTGTAAAGGAACCTCTGCCATTTGTACCATTTCCCTCTACTGCCATTTCAGCTCCCACTGCCATGCCAGCCCATGAGCCCACCAGAGTGCCTTCCCCCACCCCTGCCTTTCTGCAGGTCTGTTATGGTGGTTGCAGCAGGGAAATGGTGGGGTGAAAATGGTGCATTGGGCTTTAAAGATGCGAGTGAAACTGAGGAAAGAAAGAGGGTCCAGAAGCCATCACTCCTCAGAGTGATCTAGGCTTTTTTCCCCACACGAGAAAGTTACACACAACCCACTTGACATGGCACCCATTAGCCCAGAGTTGTCCGCACAGTGCATCCGTCATGTCCCTGGACTCTGCCACGAGAGCAAATGTGCCATTTCCAAAGGGAAATGCCGACCTTTCAGGAGTGCTTATAAGTGTCTTCTGGTTCTTCGTCAATTTTCAGTGATTTTTCACCTCTGTCATTTTTTATTTTATTTTTTGCATTTTTGTCACTTTCTGGGACTTTTCCATCACTTTCTTTTCTGGGACTTTTGTCACTTTCTGGAACTTTTTTGCCACTTTCCAGGAATTTTATGACAGTTTTATGGCAGATTTACAGCACTTTTATGGCAATTTCCAGCACTTCCACAGTGCTTAGCTGGCAAGATTTCATCTCCACAGTCCCTAGGGGTGTACATGGGGCACACATGGGGCTTGATACTGGCCCCTGGCAGCCCTTTTCAACTTGCAAAAATAACGGGAAATGGTGAAAACAGTGGAAAAGCCATTGAGTTTCCCTCATCACGTGAATCTCAATGAATGTCCTGCATCCAATCACTCACCAAGATTTTTTGTTTCAATAAATGGGCAGGGTGGGGAGGAACATGCCTTGTGAGGGCTAATGCGGGCTATCATCTCATTTGAATTAAAACACCCACAGTCTTTGTGTCATTGCTCTGAAAAGAGGTGTTTGGGCCCTGATCCAGCTTGTGGTTAAATGTGAACATGAGATTAGTCTTGTTGATTGAAATGGGCTAGTCCAAAGCATGTGCTTGCATGTATTGCTAGACTGAGACTGCTAAAAGTCAATATCAATCCTTGTTTCTAAAATTCTAATGTGTGGCTGGTGCTGTATAAATCAGAGAGAAAAATATGGTTGCTAGTCTAATGAGGTTGATGTCTAAATAACGAAAAATTATAAACACACACCTCATTCACCATGATTCAGCAAAACAATAAAAGAAATGCATTTATTTAAACATATGCTTAAATAGCATCCCTTGTCTCTCCCTCTGTTCCCCCTTCCCTGTCTCCCCTCCCGCTGACTTTAGATTGTAAGCAGGGACTGTGTCTATCTTGTTTTTTGTAAAGCACCAGGTACATCGCTGGGGCTATATAAATGCTAATGCTAATAATGCTAATAATAATAATAATAATAATAATAATAATAAATCCCATTGACTTAATGGGACAGATAAACATGTATAAATTCTTTAGCTGGATAGGACTGGTGTTCTGGATAAGGACTAGGTGACTCAAGGAAGGTCATTATAGAATTTCCATGGATTTATGTTCATTTTTTTGTTTATAAAGTGTTACACCATTACTTCTGCCCAACAGTAGGATTGGCTTTAGCACAGAAGTTTCCAAACTATGGGGTCAGGATCCCAAGTGGGGCCACACTGTCTGTGGAAAGGGTCCTAATTGATATTTCATATTCTGTGTATGTCTGCTGCCAACTGGAGTTATGGAATTAGATTTGTCTCAAAAAGGGGGCACTCAGAGAAAAAGTTGAGAACCACTGCTTGAGTAACTACAGTGACTTTCACTGATGATGGAAAGATGTTGGGCAGTTACATGGGCCCGGAACAGATATTTTTAGTACATGAGATATGGAGGTGCAGGTCCCCATCTAAGAACTTGCTGTTCACATGTAGATCCCTGCTTCCATGAAGAACCCAGTCAATCAGGTTTTGCACATTTACATGTGGCCATCTTCAAAGATAAAGTAGTTCAGACAGGGTCACTGTTTCTATGATGGGAGAATACTTGTTGATTTCATGATGATTTAATGATGTTCACTGATGCTGTCCTGTCTTTTGAGGCTCTTAATTTTTTTTAATTTGTTCATTAGAAAATGAATTAGGGAACATGTGCAAACAAGATTATTCCATTTGTGATTATGTCTATGTGAGAATTAGTCATTTTACTTGAACAATTAAAGCTTCTCCATATGATGCTGTTCTTACTTAGCATTGATTTTTTTTTCCCCTCAGTACATTCTGTACTTAACAATCTGAAGAAAACAAATTAAGGAAAAGGATTTATCAGGAAGCCTCACAAAATCCCAGAGATGATTTTTCCCCTCTGCTGCCAAACTCAGGTGTATGCATGTGAGGTTTTAAAAAGCAGAAAAGAAAAGAGAGGAAGGATGAGGGAAAAGAAAAGAACACAATCTAAACTCTAGAGCAAATTTAATTACTGAAATCTAAGAGCTGCAGGGGAGCTGGATGCCAGTAATCAAACTTGGGGAAACAAGCCCCTGCCAGCTCCTGTGTTTCTGTTTCTCAGCTCACTGCCATTTCACATACATCTTGAGATGGAGAGGGCAAGCAGTATAAAAGAAAAGTACCTAAAAATCCCACTGATTTGTTTAAAAAAAAAATCAAACTGCATAAAGTCAGGCAACCCAAGGGGCGTCCGGAATCTTTAGGTGACATTTGGCATGAGATGATGTCATGATGGTCTGATTCATGGATGTGCTTACTTTTATTTGGTATGGGAAGAGAGGGATAAAAGCGGGAAAAGAGGCTCCAAAGGAATACACCCACTGCACTGTTGGCCTCCACTGAGGTCTACAGTGGCCCTTTTCACATGAGACTCCCCCGCCCTTTGCCCACATGGATGACTGGGTGGGCATAGGGGGCAGCATCCATATGACCACCGGAACGGGTGGGTGGAGGTGCATGAGCGCTCCCACATGCCAACCATCTTCACCCACCTCTACCAATCCCTCATGCACGGAATGGATCTGAGTAGGCATGGGAGCCATCTTGTGTTAAAAGGGCCTGTAATGTCTAAATAAGTGGCCTGATCTTTATAAATGCTTAGCCCCCAGAAGTTCTCTCACTTATATGAAAGGGGTAATTTATTTATTTCTAAAACTTATATGCCTCTCTCTCCTGCCTCACACATCTCGAGGTGACTCACAGCATTTTAAAACATATTAAAATATACAATAAACAACAATTAAAACAGTAATTAAAACCCAATCGCTACCCACCCTAACCCAATCCACCCACCCCACCTCCCTCAGGAAAGGCCTGGCAGAACAGCCAGGTCTTACAGTGTCTGTGGAAAGAGGGGAGGTCAGTAATCAAGCGGACCTCCAACCGGAGGGAGTTCCACAGCCACAGTACAGCCACAGAGAATGCCCTCCTCAAGGTGAACACCCAGGAAACCTGGGGGACCCCTGTCATGGACTGCCTTAAGGATATTGGCCGCATTGTTCGTGACCACACACCCCTTAGTGAAGACCGCACCTGCCGTGACCCACTCCCTCACCATGGTAGCCAGGGATGCCTCGAAGTTCCTCGTGGTGTGGGAGCTGTCCATAACTTGGGCCTGAAGCAGGGCCCACCTATACCCTGCCTCAGATTCCCTCCTGCCACTGCCAAGCACTCCCTCTGGGTCCTGCCACCAGTGTGCCATCACCGCCAGGTAGACGTGCTGGGCATTTCTGGCAGACCACAGATCCATCGTGAAGTGGACTGTTGCCCCCCCCCAGCCCCTGCAAGCTGCTCCCTCACCCGTTCCTTCAAAGCCCTATAGAGCTGTGGCACCACAGTCCGACTCAGGGTGGAGCAGGAAGGCAACTTAAATTTGGGGGCCAGGAACCCAATCAGTGGCTGGAAGCCCTTGTCCTCCACAATGGACAAGGACTGGCCATCCAGGGCAATCATTTCGGCCAACAGGCGATTGGCTTTCTCCTGGAAGCCTGTGCCATGGTGTCCTGCTGATGGCCTTGACACATGCCCCTACCCCATCGCCTCCATGGTGGACTGACGGCGCTGCTGGGGAGGCTCCGGCTGTTTTTCTGCCCCCATACTGCTCCTGCTGGTAGAGGCAGCAGCAGTTGGTGCAGGACGCTGGCCCGCTGAATGAGCCAGGCGACTGGCTGCTGGAATCGGGAACCCGTTGGCATCCACTTCCCCTGCCTTTCCACTCAGCAACTCAGCACTGTGGCATGCCTTGAGGTGCCTGGCCATTGCAGTTGTGCCAAGGTTGGCAAGCACCTGTCCACGCTTCACCACCTTATTGCACTTCTCTGGGATCATCTGCCCACACTGGCTTAAAATGATCCCAGACAGAGGATTTCTCCCCCCTCCTCCTGCCTTCTTGCCCGCCCTGGTGGATGCACTGCTGCCAGCACTGCTGGGAGGGGGAGAAGTTCGTGGCACTGGCACTGACGATGAAGCTCTGGGAGGAGGCTCAGCCATCACCTCAGCTGCAGACATCTCTGCAGCACTAGTGTCTGCCTCTTCCTCACTGTCCCCAATCACGGTGATATCCCGTGAAGGGGAGTAGTGTGACCCAGAGGCTAGACTGCCCGTGCCTGCCATGCCCTTGCCCGCTGGCACTCTCTCTGTGCCCCACTCTGTAGCTGCTAGTGCTTCTGCTGCTGCTGGTGCTCCTCTCCCTAGTACTGACATTGCCCGGGGATCGGGCCCTGCCTCTAGCAGCCAGGGTGAGATTCACCAGCTCTGGACTGCTGGGGATTGCCTCGACAGTGGGGGACATTGGTGGCCCTGGAGGAACATCGGAAAAAGCATCCCCAGCACCTGCTCCCGCACCACCAGCAGCAGAGACAGATGCAGCGTGAGCCTCAAGTCCTGCAGGCCTTCCAGTGCCCTGCCTGGCACTGGAGGAGGGCACTGGCAGGAGGTGACGCTGTGCCACTGAAGCCTGTTGCCCTAAAGCAGGCCTGCTGAGTTTGGGGTGGGGGGTGATGCGCTCTGCCTCTGGCTACTGCTGCTGCCTGCTGCCACTCCCTTGGCACAGCCCCGTCCACCTCTCGCATGTGCCCCGTTGCCTCCCATACAGGCAGCAGATAGACCTCTCCTTCCCTTCTCCATTTCTCCCTCCAAAATAATGTTTATATATAGATATATGATTTTTTTTTTAAATAAAAAAATACTTTTTTAATCTAATAGTATATCTAATAGTATATCTAATCTATATCTACACTCAGTCTAACTACTATTAACTAATAACTATTCTAAATGCTATGAACTAAATGGATTAAGTACACACTACTCCTACAAACACTAAAACTAAATCACTAAACTCTATATCAGTAAACTAACTCCTACAACTGTTTACTAAGTATCACTAACCTACTATCTATCTATCTATCTATCTATCTATCTAT
>QEPC01004630.1:6731348-6746425 GCA_003113815.1 Sphenodon punctatus | reverse complement strand
AAGGGCATGGAAGGGCTCCTGTATGAGGAGAGGCTTGGTAGGTTGGGGCCCTTCAGTTTGGAGAAGAGACGACTGAGAGGAGATATGATAGAGGTCTATAAAATCATGAGTGGTGTGGAACTAATAAACAAGGAGCAGTTACTCACCCTCTCAGCTAGCACTAGAACCAGGGGACACTGCATGAAACTCATGGGTGGCAAGTTTAAAACAAATAAAAGAAAATATTTTTTCACTCATCATATAATTGGGTTGTGAAATCTACTGCCAGAGGCTGTGGTAAGGGTCAGTACTATAGTTGAGTTTAAAAGTGGTTTGGACAAGTTTCTGGAAGATAGGTCCATTAGCAGCTATTTGCCAGACAGGATCAGGGAACATGATGGGAGCTGGGGGAAAACAAAAGGGAATGGATCCCCCATTGTGACCTGTTGGGTGCTTCTCCCAAGCCACCATGATTGACCACTGTCGGAGACAGGATTCTGGGCTAGATGAACCATTGGTCTGACCCAGTATGGCACTTCTTATGTTCTTATATGTGTATATGGTTTATGGAGATGCCTGTTTTAGATTATCATCAGTTGTCAAGATGCTACTGAGACTTGGTTTCTCATTTTGCAGAGAGAATGGCCCTTTTCGCATGCACTGCGGTGGGATGGATGAGTGTGCGCCGTGGTGGGTGTGCGCTGTGTGGGTGGCAGTTACACAGGCTCACACCCATCTCCACCCATCTCCACTTATCCCCCATGCATGGAGCAACCATCGTCATTACCGATTGCTCCGTGTGTGGGATAGGTGGAGATGGGTGTTATGTGGGGGCACGCACACCCACCGTGGTGTTTACACATGCCTCCCCCATGCATATATATGCAGGCACCCACATTTGCATTGTGTACAGGTGTCTCGTGTAAAAAGGGCCAAAGTTAACATTTGATTGAATTTATTAATTCAATTATATGAAAAGTATTCCATATTAGAAAAAAATGACTGAATTAATCCAGAAAGATGCAATGATGCTTTAACCATTACACTATAATCTCCCATGACCTAAGACAATGAACTCATTATATATTGTTACTTGAGGTATTTCCCATCTTGTGAATAGAGCCGAAACCAAAATTCTACCTGGGTTCCATTTTTTATGGAACTTGGCATTTTAATCAGTCTAGTTGGAATTCAGATTGGACAAAATTCTGATTGGAACAATCACCAAAAAATTGCAGCATTTTGTGCATGTGCAAATTAATCCATTGGAATTCCAATCAAAATTCCAACAGCCATTCCATTTTCGTGGAACTGTTTGGGGAAAACAAAATAGCTGTTTTGGTCCAGTCCTACTTATGAGGTGGTCCCCCAAGGGACACCAACACTTTTTGGGGAATGTGGCAAGGGCACAGCTATAACAGGGACACATGGTGCACCTATACCAGGGCCCATGTGCCAGAGGAGGGGGGGAGTCATACTCTCCAATGCAACTGTATTCCCTGCCTCTTGGAGCCCTAGTCTGTCCTTTGCATCAGGGCCCATTCAAAGCTAGCTATACCTCTTAGTGGCACGCATTTCTCTCCAGTCCTAGGGATTGGCAGGAATATTATCATTGTTATTATTGACCATTTGTTTGCTCCTTTCTGCACTGCTACACCTATTATCACACACTATGACTCTTTTCAAATGGGCCGGCGGTACGGGGAGGATGGCAGACACCACGGTGGTTGGATGGTGCGTGAGTGGCCTGTTACACAAATGCCCACCCCACTCCACGCACAGAGCATCTACCATTGGCGTCTGTCACTCCATATGTGGGCGGTGGTTGGAGTGTGGGAGCATACATGCACCCCACCCGCCCGCTGATGCGGTCACATGGATGCCCCCTCCTCTCACCACCCACCCGCACACATGGGTGAGGAGGGGGCATCTTTGTAAAAAGGCCCATAGTCCTCCTCTCCCATAACTTTTATTTAGGCCACTTTCTGACCATTCAATGTAGATGTGTCTGTGGCAGAGTAGCTAGGGAATCCAGCCCAAAGTGAGCCAGAATCCTGCAAGTGTTCTGTGATACAGCAACTCACAGCCACAACCAACTAATTAGTTATTAGTAACACAGGTAGTGGATGAAGTTCTATCCTCATGATGTCAGAGATCCAGTTAGAGGAGGAGGAGGAGGAGGAGGAGGAGGTGCATAAGAAAGCCAAGAACTGGCAGCTGAGGAGAGGTGATGGCACTTGGAAGGAGGAGCTGATGGAGAGAGGGACTCTTTGGCTGCCAAGCCAATCTGACTGAAACATGTCTTCAAATGCCTGTGAGGATCCAATCCTCCAACCCACTGGTCAGAGCTGACAGACAGCATGGGAGACACAGGTTGGATCGACCTATGAAGAAGAATGTGTTTTTCTTGTGACTTTAAAGCAAAATAAAGAGGCCTGATGCCTGAGATGCGACATTATTTCTTTGAAGGATTATAAGACTTGTAGTACCAACAACAGAGGCTTATCTTTTGTTATGTTTTAATTGGGGGACCCGCCTTATGTGGAAGAAGACCCTTACCTGGTGGTATGGGAGGTTGTAAGGAGTTCAGGGAGACCCAAGCAAATTGCCCAGTGGGGCTGCGGTATAAGCTGTTAGCCCAGAGAGTGGCCAAATCTGAGAAGAGCCAGGAGAGGAGCCAAATATACTATTGATCCCTGAGGGGGCCAAATCCTCTTGTGGGTCCAGAGAGGGACCAAACTGTATTGTTAGCTTGAGGAGGAGCAAAAGACTATTATAAGTGTCCACATAGTGCCAACACACAGAAACAGGCCTAGAAGGGACAAAGTGGGGAAACAACTTTTTGCCCCAGGTCAGACTAATTCCTCTATAGGCTCTGGTAAACCCTTGAGAGCCTGACCTGCAGACAGTGTCTTAAATCCATTTTACTGCACCCTAGAGTGTTCACACAAACAGAGCACTAAATTGACATCATTCAGGAGTAGGAAGATTATTTATTTATTTATTTATTTATTTAATTTTTTCACCCCACCCTTCCCACAAGGCTCAGGGCCACTTACAAAGATATAAAAAATATAAAAGGATAGAACCATATATAAATAAACACATACAACTGTTTAAAACCCATAACACCCCCTAACCTCCAACCTACCCACTAAACCCTCCACTCAACCCTATCCCAGCCTGCCAAATCACTGGCCAAACAAGAAGGTCTTACCTCTCTCTTCCAGAAGACAAGTAGGCTCAGGCTTAGGTGGACCTCCAAGGGGAGGGAGTTCCATAATTGTGAAGCAGTCTGCACATTGTACGAACCTCATGGGAAGTTAGTACTCACAGGAGGGCACCCTCGGCAGACCTCAGAGGGCCGCGATGGAACATAAGAGAAGAGCCAGTCTTTCAGATACCTGGGCCCAAGCCATTTAGGCCTTTATAGGTCAAAACCAGCTCCTTGAATTATTCCTGGAAAGCTATTGGCAGCCAGTGCAGACTCTGGAGCCAGTCTAATGTGCTCCCAGAAACCCACGCCCAACAGATGACGGGCCTCCACATTTTGCACCAGCTGGAGTTTCCGGACAGTCAAGGGCAGCCCCACGTAAAGTGCATTGCAGTAGTCAAGCCTCCAAGTTATGAAGGCATGGATGATGGTGGCCAAGTCCGAGTCTGACAAAAAGTGTTGCAGTCTTCTCACCAGATGTAATTGGTGAAAAGCACTCGTTTTGTACAGTTGTACTGTTTGTAATTCAAAGCAACTGTTCACGGCAACACTTGTCAGTGTGAAGGTGGCAACGAAAGAAGATTCACTGATCTTTCTCAGCTTTTGGGAGTAGTTACTTTAGTTTACATTGTTTGACTATATGCTACTGAACTGGTGTAGTTACTTTGATTTAACTAAACGGAAGTAATTACTTTGGTTCAGAACGTGGCTTTATGCTGCATTGCTCACCAAAAGGAGGCACAGAGGATTAACTGGAATTTTGCTAAGGGTGAGGGGACCGTGACCTGACTTACTCAGTACTAGGGATGTGCGAACGCGGTTCGGAAGTTTAGGGTTCGGCCTGAACTCGGGGTGTTCGGCCCATTCACGAACACCCCGAATCCGAACTGCCCCCGCCCAAACTGGCTGAACAAAATTTGGGTTCCGAACCCATTCAGGTGGGGGCAGGGAGGAACCTGGTTTTCCCTCCCCCTTCCAGGCTGCGCGGATGGAAGGGGTGCCGGGGAGCACCTCCCCCCCTGCCCAGCCCCATTAAAAAAAAAAAAATAACCCCCCCACCCCAGGGATCACCCTACCTGGAGGTCCCAGGGCTCTGGCTCTGGGTCCTCTGGCGACGGGTCCAGTGGCGGCAGGTCCGGCGGCAGTGTCTCTGCAGGTCAAATTGGAATGCCTAGTAGCAGCCTGAAGTGCTCCGGAGTGCTGCCGCCAGTGGACCCACCACTGCTGCTGCCTCCGGACCCAGAGTCAGAGCCCTGGCACCACCAGGTAGGTCGGGTTCCAGGTCTGGCAGCAGCAGTGGGTCCGGTGGTGGGTCCGGTGGAAGCAGATCTCCAGAGTGCTTCAGGCTGCTACTAGGCCTTCTGGTTTGACCGGGAAGGCCTAGTAGCAGCCTGAAGCGCTCCGGAGTGCCCCTGCCGCCGGACTCGCCACCGCCAGACCGGGGGCCAGAGCCCAGTCACCACTAGGTAGGGCGATCCCTGGGGTGTGGGTGGTTAAAACAAATTATGAGGCTGGGCATGGTGGGGGGGAGGTGCTCCCCGGCACCCCTTTCACCTGCACAGCCTGGAGGGGGAGGGAAACCCACCACCCCTCCCAAACAGGTTCAGCCCCCTCGAACCCATTTGGGCCGAACAGGCCAAACCTGAATGGTTTCAGGTTCAGCCAAACCCCAAAATGGGTCAAACACCGAACCCCCTAGTGTTCGCACATCCCTACTCAGTACCTCAGTACCCGAGGTACTCAGTACGCAGCCCTCTGATATTTCTCACCCTTCCCTCTTGTTTGAAAGCCTGGGATGGAATAGATCTTTTCCTCCCTCCTAGCTTTGACTCCCTACCTCCTTTTCCTGCCACTCCTGTTCCACCCTGTAGCAAACCAGAGTCTTGAGAGGTTGTTGGGCTTTTAAATGGGTTAGCGCCAGCACAATGAAGGTGGAAGCAGGACAGCAGGTGCACCAATAGAGAAGGGATGGTGCCTAATTGCTTGCACCTGGGAATGGCACCAGCCAGCCCTGAGAGCTGAGCCAGAGAGCAGTTCAGTAGCGCGGAGGTTGCTTGGGGAGCAAAAGCCAAGGGGAGAGCTTTAGGGATGTGCGAACAGAGTTCGGGGGTTCGGTGTTCAGCTCGAATTCGGGGTGTTTGGACTGTTCACAAACAGCCCGAACTGCCCCCTGCCCAAATCAGCAGTACAAAGTTCGGGTTTCGAACCCATTCAGGTAGGGGTCAGGGGACAGGGGGGAACCCAGTTTTCTCTCCCCCCTCCAGGCTGCATGGGTGGAAAGGGCGCCGGGGCTCACCTCCCCTCCCCTACTCTGCCCAGCATGGTAAAAAAATTTTTTTGAACTGTTGCCCCCGCAGGCTGTCAGCGGTGGTGATCTTTTTCCCTGCCAGGGACCACTTTGAAAATTAGTACATGTTCAAGGACCCCATAGAAGTTCAGGCAGAGGTGATTTAAGGGGTGCATTTAAGAAGAGGCAGGTCCAGATCATGGATCTATCCCTTAAACACAAGGGAACATGTCCATGCCCTCATTTCTGCTCCCTTAACCTGAGTTCAGTCCTTCAGTATTTGTGAGTAGGAACCAGATTCAGGCACAAGATTCAGGAGCTAGAAAGAAACCAAATAAAAATTAGCTGCAGGTCGCATTTGGACTCCAAGCTTGAGGTTCCCCACCCTTTGCCTATTTCCTAGGAATGTGCAAATGCGGTTCGGATGTTCGGAGTTTGGCTCGAACTTGGTCTGTTTGGATGTCCGAACCAAATGTCCAAACCGAACTCGAAAATGGCCGAACAGTTCAGTCATGTTCGGATGAGTTTGGATGAGTTCAGGGGTGGGGAAAATGTGACTTTGGGCAGGGAAAACATGACTGGAAGGGGGATGCACCTGAGGAGAAGACTTCCTGGCACCAGGAGTGGAGACCAGGGGTGGTCCCAGGGCCAAATGATACCAATACCGAAAAAATCTTTGAATTCGGTATCAATTTCAGTATCGATAGCGCTATTTTCGGATGTTTGGCCAAGTTCGGCCAAACTGAACTCCGCCAAATTGAACAGACGAACCCAAACTCAGGTTTTGAACTGAACAACCGAACGTCCGAACATCCGACCCGCATTCTGTTCGCACATTCCTACTATTTCCCAATTGGCTGTTTTTCTCCTATGATATAACTGAAGATCCAGCTTACCCTCTTTGTCCAAACAGTCAATGATCTCATCCATACCTTAATTATCATCCAGCACTCTAAAGTGCTTCCTTCTTTGTCACCTTCCTAATACCCGTAAGCCAC
Organism: Sphenodon punctatus; assembly: GCA_003113815.1. Taxonomy (NCBI): domain Eukaryota; kingdom Metazoa; phylum Chordata; class Lepidosauria; order Sphenodontia; family Sphenodontidae; genus Sphenodon; species Sphenodon punctatus. Next base: position 6,739,947 of record QEPC01004630.1, on the reverse strand, counting down.
AAAGCACACAGTAAAATGATCTTTTTCACTAATTGATTATTATTGGTAGTAGCAGTAGCACTCGTATTAAGTAGTATCTAGGAGACAGACACACTCAATCATGAAGATGAGGAGATTAGGGGCATAGTGTGCCAGCTACTGTGCTAACACATAGTACAAGACAGCCTCTTCTCTGAATGTCCTAGTAGACAAAGAATGGAAGGAGAAACAGAATTGAAAGGACTTGCCAAGGATATACAGCAGTTCAGTTACGGAGCTGGAATCAGAATTCAGATCTTCTGATTCTCAGTATAGTGCCCACTTCCACACTCCTTTTCCTTAGTATACATCTGGAGCATTCTCTTTCACATTGGGTGAAAACACAAGTGATGGTGGAGCGCTGTTCTCATACACAGCTCTGGACCAGGTAGCTGCTGGCAACCTGGTCAGGACTGGATCTGGCTGCGGAACAAATGTTCATGTGACCAGGCCTCGCGGGAGCTGTAGGGGTGTGCACCAGGGCCCATGTCATTTGTTGTTATTATTTTAATTATTGAAATGTGTTGTTTTTGTTATAGTTATTAACGAAATGTCATTTTTTGTTATCGTTGTCATTATCAATATTGGTCCAATTTCAAACAAAGATTTTGGGTTTTGGTATTTGGTATTTGGTATTTGGTTTTGGTATTGGTATTGATATAGATTTCGTGCACCAACGAAGATTTTATTTTTGGTATCGTTATCACGAGAGACCAGGAACGATACCACATCTGGAAACAGTAGTTCGATCAGCTGTGCGGTGGCGTGGTGTGTGGAAGGAAGCAGGAAGAACCTGAGGAGGAAGGTCAAGGTGGAGGAACAAATGGAGACCCAGGCTGGACTATCTCGTGAGGTGGTGAAGGTGAGATCCTCACTAGAGGAGGAGGAGGGCAAAGGAGGTGACACTGCCAGGTTTGTAAAATTTGTTTTTATTTATTTAGTGTTCCATAGAACTTTGAAGAGGGAGGAACAAGAAGAATACTATCCTTTACAGTGAGCTTGCAGGTGTGCGGGCTAGCGGGCGGGCAGTCAGGCACAAGCAGCAGCAGCAGCATCCCAAGATATGCCAGGGTCTCAACTTGCAGGAAGGACAGGACTTGCATGTGTTAGTAGTATATTTGTGCATCTGCCCAAGAGAGAGAGGCCCTTTCAGCAGCAACAGCGGGCATCAGCGGATGGCAGTGGAGGAGCAGGCGGGCAGGTGGGCAGTCAGGCATGAGCAGCAGCAGCAGCACCCCAAGACATGCCAGGGTCTCAGCTTGCAGACAGCACCCCAGGAAGGGCAGGACTTGCATGTGTTATTTGTGGGTCTGCCAGAGAGAGAAAGGCTCTTTCAGCAGCAGCAGCGAACATCAGCGGGTGGTAGTGAAGCAGCAGGATAGTGGGTGTGCAGTCAGGCATGGGCAGCATCCTCAGCAGCACCCCAAGACATGCCAGGGTCTCAACCTGCAGACAGCACCCCAGGAAGGGCAGGAATTGTGTGTGTTACTTGTGCATGTGCCAAAGAGAGCTAGGCTCTTTCAACAGCAGCAGTGGGTGTCAGAGGGTGGCAGTGGAGCAGCAGGCTGGTAGGTGGGTAGTCAGGCATGGGCAGCAGCTGCACCCCAAGACATGCCAGGGGTTCAACTTGCAGACAGTACCCCAGAAAGGGCAGGACTTGCATGTGTTTTTTGTGGGTCTGCCAGAGTAAGAGGCTCTTTCAGCAGCAGCAGTGGGCATCAGCGGGTGACAGTGAAGCAGTAGGCTGGTAGGCAGGTGGGCAGTTGGGCACAAGCAGCAGCACCCCAAGACATGCCAGGGTCTCAGCTTGCAGACAGCATCCCAGGTGGTGGTGTAGGTCAGAGAAAGGGAAAGCGCCAAGGAGGCAGCAGCACCATCCATCCACTTGGTGTAGGAGAATTGGTATTGGGCTGGGAAGGACTGGAGACATCACCATGATTGCATAATATTATGTAGCTATGTGTTCTTGTTTCAGAAAAGGTGATTGATGATGATTGATGATGATGATGATGATGATTGATGATGGCAAAAGCCCCAAATCAAGGCCGACGTCACAGAGCCAAAGCAGGTCAACAAGGTCTGCAGTTTTGGAAACATTACCATACCCCAAAAGGTGGCTTTGCACAATGCAAGATAAGGCAGGGACTGGAACAACAGGGAATGGACTGCCCTATGACCTGTTAGGAAGTCCCCCGCAGAGAGAGAGATTAGCCAGCCACTTGTGGAGACAGAATGCAGGCAGGGCTTGATAGACCATTGGTCTGACCCAGTATGGCACTTCTTATGTTCCTATCTTTTTTATGTTCTTTAGATCTGCAACAAAAACATAAAGAGGGGGCCGCAGGGGAATCAGGGGATCACATCTGGGCTGATCACCCACATCGAGACTGTTCACCTCATCAAGGTGAAGATGAGTGAGTCTGGTGGCACTGGCAGCACTCAGAGGAAGGAACAACATGAAATGGAAGGGAGAAAGAAATTGTGCCAGAAGAGGCACCGTCCCCATCTTTTCCCCTCCAGCTCCTCTGATGATTCCCCAGCCCCACGTGATGAGGACACCCCCAAAGTGAGGGGATTTTGTGGATCACTGAGGAAAATGGCGACCAAGTACCACGAGGGATTCCAGGCCACCATGAAGGATATGAAGGAAAGTCTGATGGAGAGGTTCCTGGCACTCCAGATAAGAGAGCAGCAGGCACAGGCTTATGTGGTGTATGTCAGCACTGAAAAGAATGCTGTTGAGGCATTCTGCCAGTTCCTTGTACACTGGAAGGAAACCGTGTTGGGGGCCCTTGATGTTGTGAGGTGACATTGGGCAGAGGTCACCAAGGTCCCTACACCTCTGTCCCATGGACCATTGTCCCCTTTCCCCCATGTTCCAGGGGACAGGGCAGAAGAATCCTAAGGGTTTTTTTCTTTCCCTTTTTGCACATAATTCAAATGTTTATTTTTCTCATAGTTAAAATGTGTTTTGAATTTTTTTTGTAAATGTTATATTTGTTACCAGCTGATTTTGATCTGCCCATTCTCTGTTATCCCTCTGTGGTTCTTCTGGCGGGCAGCAGAATCTCATTATATATACAGCTTGTCAGATCCCTACCTCACAGCAGTAGCACAGGTAGCGTATTAGCCCCAAGATGTGCTGGGGTCTCAACTTGCAGACAGCACCCCAGGTGGGGAAGGTGGCAGCTGCAGAGCAGGCAGGTGCAGGAGCAGGGCAGGTGGGTGACGGGCGGGCAGGCACAAGCAGCAGCAGCACTGGTAGCATATTAGCCCCAAGATATGCTGGTATCTCAACTTGCAGACAGCCCCCCAGGAGGGGCAGGGCTTGTGTCTGTGTGGGTGTGCCAGAGAGAGAGAGGTTCTGGCAGAGGCGTCAGCGGGCATTGACAGGAGCATTGCCTGCTCTTGCAGAGAGATCACCCCATGGGGGGCAGCCTTGAAAAGCCCCTGACTGGTGGGGTGTCTTCAGCTTGCAGAGAGATAGTCCAGTAAGGGGCAGCCTTAGGAAGCTGAGGTGTGACATATAATAGTTGGTTACATTTCTTGGTTGGTCATTTTGACACCATTGAGTGGGAAAATGTGTTCAGTTTGCAGAGAGATCACCCCACGGGGAGCAGACTTGGGAAGCCCCCAAATGATTGCCCTATGGGGAGAAGGACATAGGAAAAATAGAGAGAGAATTAGTGAGTGATTGGGCTAGCAATTGCAGGAACACAGGCACATATGCTGTGCGTTTCTGTCTTGTTTTGGTGGGTTTGTTCCTGGATGTGGGTATTGAGCATGAGCACATGCCACAGATGAGCTCTCTCTCTGGTTCTGGTGGGTGACAGTTTGGGCAGGATGCACCTCTCCCCCCCCCTTTCATTCTAGGAGCCCCTCTCTCTATCTCTGGTTGTGTATGGTGGGTGGTGGCATGGCCAGCAGCATGGTTCCCTCTCTCACCTCTCTCTGGTTTTGTATAGTGGGTAGCATTGGCCAGCTCAGTCAAGCCACTGCCTCTGTATGTAAATCTCAGCTGTCAGATCCCTACGTGAAACAAATGTAAGGCTTCAACTTGCAGCGTGTGCCCCAGAGTGGCCTAATGGCACCATGTGAGGTGGATGGAATGGCGTGTGGGCACTGGCTGTTGACACTACCCTATGTTACAGGGTGTCAACTTGCAGAGATTGCCCCTGGGAGAGAGCAGAATAATAAAGAGAGTGGGAGAGATTGCTCGAGGGGGGGAAATAATAAAGAGAGAGATATTGCTGGGGGGGGCAATTATTAAGAGAGAGATTGCCCCGTGGGGGACAAATAATAAAGAGAGGGGCGTGCAGCAGCCCCATCCAGCATTTGGGCAAGAGGGGTGGGAGCAGGAGGCATTAAGAGAGAGACCTGGGGGAAGTCTGAAGTGTACCACTGGCCCCTCACCCAGAGTCCACTGCCAGCTCAGGGAAACCCAGCAGCAGCAGGTTGACCTTCAAGAAACAGCAACTGCTCCACCAAGCCTCGTATGGTGGGGACTCACAATGTCCCCTACCTGAGAGAAGACCCGTTCACTGGGCACTCTGGTTGGTGGGCAGGACACCAGTTCCTGTGCCACCCTGGTCAGGGCCTGCCATACATTTCCCTTCTCTGCCCAGTACTTCAGGGGATCACTGCTGTGGTCTAACACTGGCTCCTCCAGATACTTCTCCACTGCCATCTCAGCACTGTCATGCTCCTTCTGTCTGTTGCTGCTAACATCCTCCCCAAACACCTTTGCCCACGCTGCCTACCCTGCCATGGTCCAGTGGGTGATGGGCCTGGCCACCGAGGAGCTGCTGTTTCTGGTCCTGCTATCAGAGCTGCTGGTAGGGGTGCTCTGCATGTCCTCCCTTCTGCTGCTTTTTTGTCCCTCCTTATGGCCCTAGTGCTGCCACTGTATAACCGCTTCTACTGCCCGCACTTTCTCCACCAGAGAATGCTTTCTCAGGGTGAAGTCTGCCATGAGAAATGCTACATTTGCCTTCACCCTGGGGTCCAGCAGAGTGGAGAGAATATAGACCTCCTTCCCAATCAGGTGGTCGAAGCGAATCTTGAGCCTTTTCTTCAGCCTTCGTACCAGGGCCACCACCTCTGGTACAAGGCACCACTATGGGGTCTCCCCCTCTTGGTCAGTCAGGAAGCCTGCCATCTGCCTGACCAGACTATGGACCATGGGGGTGACCTGACTCAGGGTGGCTGTCACCACACTTAATGTCTCCATCACGTCCTTAAAGGGCTTAAGGACATGCATGGTCTGGGCCATCATGACCCATTCTTCCTGCCCTAGTGGCCACGTCATCCCAGTCTCCCCCACAAGGGCTACCTCATGCAGGACCCTCTGCTGCTCCACTAGATGCTCTAGAATGAGGTAGGTGGATTTCCACCTCATATGGACGTCCTGCATGCATCAGTGCTGCTGTGCTCCCAGCTCCACCTGCTTCTCCCTCAAGAGGTTCCTACCCTTCACACTCCTATTAAAACACCCTGTGATTTTTCTGCCATTCTCAATCAGCACGGTAAGGGGAATGTCGCTGCCATCTCCCTTGTTCTACCCCAGGGCCAGAGCATCCTTCACCACTAGGTGAAGGGTGTGGGCAGTACAGGGGATGTGCTAGCACCTGGCATCCTGCACTGCCCTCTTCATGTTGACTGCATTGTCACTGACCACAAACCCCTTGGTGAAAGGTGCTTCCTCCTTTAGCCACTCCTCCACCATGGTGTCCAAGGCTCCCCTTATGTGGCTCTCGTCCATGACCTGGACGTGAAGCAGGGCCCACCTGTACCCTGCACCCTTGCCCCTGCCACCTACTGCTCCTCCTCCTGCCACCCGCAGCTACCACAAGTGAGCAGTCAGGGCCAGGTAGGCATGTTGTACTCTTCAGCTGCTCCAAATATCCATTGTAAAATGCACAACTGCTCCACCTGCCCTGGTCAGTTGCTCCCTCACCCACTCCCTGGCTTCCTGATACAGGGAAGGCACCATCCGCCTGCTGAATGTGTGTGAGGACATCTGGTACTTGGGCACAATCAGCGCTATCAGCCAGCGGACTCCCTGGTTCTCCACTATGCTAAAGGGCTGGTCATCCAAGGCAATCATCTCACCCACCCGTCTGGTGATTTTGATTGCTGCTGGAGGATGCCCTCCATGTCGGAACTGCCCAAACCCCAGCTCCTCCATAGTGGTCTCACGCTGCTGCTCACAAGGGGTTTGAGATAGGGGCTGCTGCTCTGCATCATTCCTCTTGCCATGAGCACAGAGGAGGAGGGTATGCTCACTGCAGCAGGGATTGGGAACCCACTCCTGTCCACAGGGCCTAACTTCCCTTCCAGTTCCAGCATCTTTACCCGATGTGTACCTCTCAGGTGGGAGAGCATCCCGTTGTTACTGAGATTTCCCCTTTTATGCCCACGCTTCACCACCTTGCTGCAGTGAATGTAGGCCACCTCGCTGGTGTCACGTGACCTGAAGTGGTCCTACACAGGCCCCCTGGGGAGCCCTGCTTTCTTCGTGCCACTGCTGTTGGGGGCCACTGCCTCTGTCCCCAACAGTGCCACAGGAGGAGCATCACAAGCAGGAGTCTCCTCCGCCTCCTCCTCACTCCCCTCATTACTCAGTTCCATGACACCCGTGATCAAGCTGCTGCTACCACATTGCAGCACAGGAGAGGATGCCCTGCTGCTTATTCACAGAAACACTGGGGGAGAATGAGAATAATGGGCTGCTCGCGTTGCTGCCAAGGGCTGGGATGGCCTTAAATAATTCCTCCCGCAAATCCTCCAAATCATGAAGGGTGGTGCCAGAGGGGGAAACCTGCCCTACAGGAGAGGTGGGTGCCCCAGCATCACTCACAGCGACAGCACCCACAGCACCAGCACCATCATTGCTCTCCACATCAGCTGCCCCCAGTGCAATATCACTGCTGCCAGACTGTGCCAGCTGCTAGTGCTTCAGGAGGGGTGCACTGCTGCTGCTGCACCCCACCTCCAATTCCAGTGCTAGTGAAAGGATGGGACTCCCTGCCTTCCACAGATGCCTTTCCTCCAATAGTAATCTCTGATGCCTTTTCCCCTGATAAGACCTGCATCTTGGGGGTGAAAAATGCTGGTCTCTTAATTTTGGGTGGTGGGCTGCCACCAGTGGCAGAAGTGTCAGCACTGGCAGACTTGCCAACTCACCCACGCGCACCACGGCCACCTCTTCTACCAGGGCCACTTACCTCAGAATTGTCAGAAGTTGAACTCCTTCCCCTTCTCATTGTGATACAGAAAGAACTGCACACAATAATATATACTGTACACAATATGTACTTGTATTTATATAATATATACAGAATCTAAGCTAAACCTAACCTATGTATAATACAAAATATTCCTATCCTATATTTATATAATATATGGGCAGGGGGAAACAGACAGGGGAAGGGAAAAGGAGAATTCAGAGGTATATATCTACTATCTCTAATCTATCTCTATTCTATCTCTATAATCTACTAATCTATCTATCTATAGACAAACTATACTACATATATCTATCTCTGTATATGTGTGTGTACCTACAGGGGGAAACAGGCAGGGGAAGGAAAAAGGTAAAATGTAAGGGTAAGGAATAAGGATTGAGTGGTAGGGAAGGGTATATTTGTATATGGGAGGATTAGTGCAAGCACCAGCTTCTGCAAATGTACCCTGACAAAACAAGAGAGCGAACAGAAGCACTGAAGTAGCCCAGCCCTGCAATGTAAAGGGTTGCAGTGCCCACCCCCAGCACTCCTGATTGGTTCTGGGAGTCAGAAGCATTGAGGAATCACAGGGTGACATTCAACTGCTGGGAACTGCTTGCACTGCTCATTGGCTAGAGATACAACTGTCAGGTCTTTCCCCTTCTAGTTCAAGAGTTCAACACTGTTTCTGCTTCTGAGATGTCTACTCCCTCCTCCTCTCTCCCCCACAAAAAAACCCCACAACTCCAGGCAATAACGAAGTGAATAACAACGTTTGTTATTGTCATTGGTTTTGTTATTATTTTTTTGTTATTTTCGTTATTGCAATAATGATAATGAAAATTTCAATTTTAGTTTTTGTTATTGATATAACAAAAATGACATGCACACCCCTAGGGCAGTGGCGGCTCCTCCTGCAGGGCGTTATGGGCGTTGCCCCGCAAAGCCCTGCAGGGGGACCGCTGCGGCTTTAGTTTAAAAACAAACAACAACAAAAAACCGCGCTGCTGTTTCTGACAGCTACAGCAGCCTCTGAGCTGCTGCTGAGGCTGCTGTAGCTGTCACTACCTGTTCTCCCTTCGGGGACCCACCCACTCCACTGGGAGAGGGAGTGGGTCCCCGAAGGGACAAAAAGGTTCAGCAGCTCAGCCACCCAAAGCGTTTTCCTATAAGAAAACGCGATTGGGGCGGCTGAACTCCTCCGTCCACACACAGCACGTATGGGATGTGCTGTGGAGGGAGGGGCTGAGCCTTCCATTGCGCTCAATGGGCGCAATGGAAGATCTCGCCAGGGCGGTCGGGCTGACAGCCCTGGCGAGATACTAGCTTGGTGGGGACTGGGTAGGGAGCAGCGC
>QEPC01004630.1:6692782-6730168 GCA_003113815.1 Sphenodon punctatus | reverse complement strand
TGGGAACTTGTTGCTGCTGTATTTTGCCAGTGTGTTTCCCTGTGTTTTGGGTTTATACATTATTTATTCTAAGCTTCATGTGCCCTTGATGTGCATGTAGACTGTGTTTTCTCATGTTAACCCTGGGAACTCGTTGCTGCTGTGTTTTGCCAGTGTGTTCTGTGTTTCCCTGTGTTTTGGATTTATACATTATTTTAAGCTTGATGTGCATGTAGACTCTGTTTTCTTCCATCCAATGTTAACCCTGGGAGCTCCTGGGTTGTGCCAGGGTTTTGCCACTGTTTCCCTTTTAAGCTTGAAGTGCATTTTAGACTTGGTTTTCTTCCATCTGATGTTAACCCTGGGAACTCCTGGCTCTGCCTACCGTTGCCCTGGCTCTGCCTACCGTTGCCATGGCTCCGCCTACCATTGCCCTGGCTCCGCCTACCGTTGCCCTGGCTCTGCCCACCAGCTCGCCGGCCAGACGGCCTTACTGCCCCTCCAAACTAAAAAGCCACCAGCCGCCCCTGCCCTAGGGAGCTGCACAAATGTGCAGCCATCCAGCCCAGCCCCCACACTGCGCCCAGCGGCTTTCCCCTCCCCCCCATGACAGGCAGCCATGGCAGCTGGTTATGGTGGTCACTGGACAGGTCCGGGAACAGCAGACTACCACATGTGATAGCCTGCTTTGGCCCATGCAGGCAGGTCATTTCCCAGCACACCCAGGAGAACTCAGGGGGCAAACATCTGGACTTCCCCCAATAAATGTGACAGTGGCCCGCAGGCGAAAGCGGGTCCAGGCAGGCCACCATCACATTTGTTAACAGCTATTATTGTCTCAATAGCTCCACTAGTAGATGGCCCACACAACTGCTACCACAACACCAGACTTGCTTTCACGCTTCTTTCTCCTATGCAGCCCTCCCCTTCATACATGTAATACCTTCCCAATTCTAGTCCACGAAGTCCACACAGTCTCTTCATTCAAATCTTGCCTTGAGGACTCATTTTTTTCTCTTGCTGTTCCAAGGAAGCAAGGCAATAAAATAATAACCTCTCTCAAAATTATTCACAGAAATTGTTACACACCCTGAGCCCTCAGGATGGGACAGGATATAAATCTAAATAAGTAAATATTTCCTTCCTTTGCTTCTCAGTGTGCCCTTTCTACTCTGTCCGCTTTGCTTAGATTACAAGTGATTTGGGAGGGGTCTATTTGTACTTTGTATAGTATGGTCCTCAAAAAAAATTTGTTGTTTCTCTGCAAATGTACCAAATTTGGCCACATAATTCCGTTCTTGGATGTACCACTGAAGTTGTTTTATGTCCAAAAATGAACTTATCACCCAGTGTTGTTACAGACATTAGATTTGTCTTTTAGCACATCTAAAATATCTGGATACTTTTACATTTGTGGGGGAGTTTTAATTTCTATAGTGCAAGAATGCTATATGCAGTTATCAAAGAAATAATATCCTTTTGACAACACACACTCATTCTCTAGTATTGCATTTTTAATAAATCCAAGCTCAGTTTTTAGGCCCACCCAACCCACTACAAGGCAGAGTCTGTGGATCAGAACCATAGAAGCACACTCACCCAGCTCTGCCGAACAGCTGATGGGGGGGTTCTGGAAGAGTGTGTTCACCCAACCCCACTGAACAGCTGATCAGGGGGTCCTGGTTCAGCTATTAGGTGGCCAGGATGAGCATCCCCCCACCCTCAAGAGCTGATGGCAGGTGCTTCTGAGGGAAGCACCAGCTGGCCATACCAAGTGTCAGATCGCCAGCCCAGCCCAGCCCAGCCACTGCCACGGACCAACTATGTGTCACTTTGCATGGGTGGGAGGCACTGGGGAAGGGGCTCCCGGACTTGCAGAGTGACAGTTAGGTGGCTCCGCAGCCACTTTGCATGGGTGGCAAGTAAGAGAGAGAGGGGGGAGTAGCACCCAGATTTTCTGAATGACAGTCAGGCGACTGGCTAGTTGTCACTTTGTGCAGGTAGGAGGCGCTTCTCTCAGGAGTGCCCCCCCCCCCAAGCTATTTGGCAGCATCTGAGCCCCCCTTCCCTAGGAGTGCCACCCATCAGCTTTTTGGTGACTGGCTGCACACACCAAACAGCTGATGGGCGGACAAGAGGAACTCCCCGCATCACTTGTTGGCATCAGCTCTTCCTGGACCCGATCCTGCTGCACCACATTGGCCTGGGAGGCCCTGGGGACAGTTTCTTGGGCTATCCCAGGGTATGCAGCCACAATTTCCAGGTTAAGGGTTGAGGCCTGCATGTTTGAACAGCCCTTGTCACCAACCCACAGGGGTGTTGTCTGCAGTGGTTAAGTGGGGCAGGGTGGGGATTGGGGAAGCACCTTGCTGCTGTCACATCTGTTTTTACTCTTTGAATTTTACCTTCACGACTTCTTCTGTAAAAGGTATTTGATGTCTTTCAAAGATGGAGAAAAGGAACTTCCACCTAACAAATAAACCATATTTAAATTGTCTAGTCTAATCAATGACAAACCACTTTGCCGATAACTTGATGTAATCCAGCAGAAAAGACATCTTACCTGACATAAATATTTTGTTTTTATTTTAAAGATTCCCCATCTCAGTTCAGTCAGTAGAGACAGAGCTTGTTGAACTTTGTCACTTATGGTTTGCAATTGCATTACTTATCCCAGGTTATTTAATGCTGATTCAGACGAGATACATTTTTTTATCTAGTACTGAATTTGATGAATTTGGAATATTCAAATCCATTTTAGCAAAATGGATATTAAGCAGTACTATTCACTTCCATATTCATTTGTGTTTTTTAAACTCTGTTTTGGTATTTCGCAGTTGGAATTTCAGTCACTTTGGTAATTGACATTAGATACTTTGTTCACTTTGGTGATACTATTTGGTGGTTTTTTTATAATTAAAACAAAAAGTTAATGTTATTACTAAAGTGAAGAACTACTGAATACCCAGGGGCATAGATACCATGGAGATAGGGGGCTCAGCTGAGCCAGCCCTCGACTGTAGGTGGTCCCTCTGCAAGCAGCCTAAGCACTGCTAGGAAGCAGTGGATGGGGGTGGGAGCAGGGTCAAAACCCTGCCCCACACATTCTGAAAATATTCTAGCGGTGCTCAGACCACTTTAAAAGGTCCTCACCAAGAAAAAAGTTTTCAGACTGGATCGGGATGGAGTTCTGGCTTCACCAACTCTTAACATTTCCTTCCTGGTAGGGTTGCTGCCAATCTAGGGGGACTCCCCAGGAGACACAGTGGCACCACGAGCTTTGGGGTGGGTTGGCCAAGGCTGGCCAGAAGTCATGGGAGACCCAGCCCCCTTGCCCTTAAGGGTAACAGCAAATGCCAAAATCCTGAATTTACTAAAATACCAAACACAAAATACCAAGACCAGAGGGTCCAGTGGAACTTTAAAGACTAACAAATATTTATTAGTGCATGAACTTTCGTCAGCACAAGCAGAGTTCCTCAGATGCATGGAATGAATAGGCAGTTGGTCTTACTATATATATGGTTACAAGTGATGAGATTAGTTACAGAGAGGAAATCGTTTACACTGAAAGACAAAACTACTTGATCAGATAGAAACTCCTCCCAACATACAGATAAGTGGGAGGGGTTATACTTATCTGTATGTTGGGAGGGGGCTTCTATCTGATCAAGTGGTTTTGTCTTTCAGTGTAAACTATTTCCCCTCTGTAACTAATCTCATCACTTGTAACCATATATATAGTAAGACCAACTGCTTATCCATTCCATGCATCTGAGGAACTCCATTTGTGCTGACGAAAACTCATGCATTAATAAATATTCATTAGTTTTTAAAGTGCCACTGGACTCTCTGTTCTTGTTATAACTATAGACTAACACAACTACATTTCTAGTATTTACAAAATACCAAGGTGACCAAAATATCAAATCAAAGTAACGGACGACACAAACTCTGCAAGGGCAATGAGGACAAATTCAGATATTCATTTGTGGGAACAAATATGCAAATATTCTTCACACATACAAAATTTCATATTTATTTCAGCTTTGCTTTAATAGAAAATTACCAAGAAAGAATAGGACTGTTTAGATTAGTCGACTTTCAATTACTGTAATCCCCCAAGCACTGTACACAGACATTTATATATTCTTTCACGGCTATGGGGGAATCTAATCAGTAGGCGACCAGTCCATTTTGTTCTTGTTGGTACTGAGATTAAGGTGTTTTGGTTATACAAACAAGTATGGTCCTTTTAGAATAGCAATGCAAGCCTGTTCACTCCAGCCCTTATTTTGTATTTATATTGGAAATTTGACATGAAGCAAAATAACACTGAACCAGATTTACAGCATAATGTAATAGATGATTCACCAATACTTTGGCTCATGCCAGGCCAAGACATCAGGCCTTAAATCAGCAGATCAGTGTCAGCTTTGTAAACAGCCTCACCTCTCTAAAAAAAGTAAATTAACACAGCCCCACTGTATTACATTGAAACTCAGCTTTCAGCAGTCTAGTGATATGTAACACAAGCTTGGTGCTCAACGTGCAAGATATTAATCTCAAAATTTATGCTAAATGCTACTGTTGCTTTAAGAAGATGAAAGAGTTGAGGCTTTCATGGAAATGTACAAAAGGAAAATATTCCTTGAAATCATAGACCACATTATTTCAGGTGATTGAGGAAGAAGGACTATACGTTATGACTACCTAGGCTGCTATGTTGCAAATAGGCAAGAAGTGTTCTTCAACAAGAGCATCCCCTTTTAAGCAACATTGTGCTTGAGTGTGCCAATAACGAGTTTGGAATTCTTCCAAATGACTGTGTGCTTCTGTGTGTCTGCTGTCATAACCTATCTGCCCAAGCATGGACTGTCTTGAAAGATTAAGTGCACCTATTTTGAACTGGAGGCTGCATGCCATAATTTTTAGCTAACCCGTTTCCTTCTTAGTGAAAACAGAAATAAAAATATATTGTGCACACTTCATTGATAGAACCTTTGACCTCAGTTGCCTGTCTAGCTGAGGCTGTGATGAATGCTTTGTGTCTCTTCATTTTTAATTGCTCATAAATTGTTATCCCAGGAAACACAAAACTAGCCTTGTCCCCATTTTAGTAGGGGTTGGAGGTCAGCCTAACAGTAATAAAATTAAGGAGTGTCTTTGTGTGTGGGTGTGGGAGTGAGAAGAGCAGGAGGGTTACAGAAGGTTGTGTTAGTGAAAGATGTGGTATTCTAGTCTAGGGAAAGTACAAAGCATCTTCCACATTTTCAGAAGAAAAAGAATTGTCATGTTTGGCAGTGCTGGAGAAAGTTTTGGGGAGGACATCTGGAAAGTCCGTAAAGGAGAAGAGATTTTTTTCCCCATCCGTATTATTTATTTGAAAACATACATATAGGATAATGAGTCATACATATAGGATAATATAGTCATCATTATTCCTGTGCTACCACAGACTACATTACTTCATCCTATGGGCCAAATTTTTCCTGTTTCAGTAGATTTTTATTGAATTCTGTGGGCAGTAGATTGAGCTCAGTTGTGATTTTCTTCCTATGGCTTTATTTGCCCATTGTTCCACTCTGTAAAAGCACTTTCTATTTTCTGCTGTATACACACCTATTGTTAATTAATTTCTATCATTGCAGGTCTTTATTGGCTGATTTGAGGCATGATGCAATATTTGCAAAGCACAATACATCAGCTGAATAAAAGATGGACTTACCTTTGACTGTTCTATTAAAGAGTCTAAATCAAATTCAGAAATAAGTACTGCCATAAACAGGAAACTACTTAGAACTGGTTAACCCTACCTTGGAGATGGTGTATTTTTCCTTATATTTTAAAAAATGTGTCTATTCAAACAATGTAGACTATCAAATTACTACAAATAAATGTTTATTAATACAAGAATAAAAGTAAGAACCTAAGAAGTGCCATTCGGGGTCAGACTAATGGTTCATCGAACCCAGCATCCTGTCTCTGACAGTGGTCAATCTCAATTGCTTAGGAGGCATCCTCCCCCAAAAAAACAGGACACACTGGGGGATCCATTCCTTGTTGTTCACTCCCAGCTCCCAATAGTCAGTGTTTACGTCCCCCAAATCCACTTGGCTAATAGCCGTTAATGAACATACCACCCCCATCCCGCCCTCCCAAGAACTTATCCAGTCCTCTCAGATCCTCAGAGATCTCAGTCCTCAGAATTCTCTGTATTTCGAGGTGTAAAAAAAAAAATTGAATCACTGTGTATGCAAAAAAGACTGCTAGGTCATTCTGCACATGCTCAAATGGCACGTCTAGTGATTTTTTGCCAGTTCTGAGTTCGTTCTCAGTTCCTGGAACAAACCAAGAACTGGCATTTTCAACGAGACTGGGAGGAAAAACAAGAATGTACTTTCAGACGTAGTTTTCAGAATTGTGGCTTAGATGCTCCTCATTGTGGTCTTTTGTAAATCCATTTCATGGTCTGCATGGAAATGGTTAAATTCTCTTGGTTGGGATTAAGCAAATTCACAATAGCACCAAGGGCCAGTGAAGTATGATGTTTTCCTTCTGGAGCTGCCATTTCTACCATGTATATGATTCTAAAAGCCCACAGTTTCCACAGGACCTTAATCATAATGGTCTCTTCTCTGCCTGTGTTGTTGATCAGATATGAACACAGGCACAGAAAAAGTAAAGCAGTAAAACATTATAGGATTTTAAATATTTGTGCATGACTAAAGGTGTCTTACAGCAGTGGCTATCAAACATTTTAGATACATACTCTTTCTCTTGTCTGTGGTACTTGATCCCTTTCTCTCTCTGCCACACATTCGCACACTTTTGTCTCCTCCTCCTCCTCCTCCTCCTCCATACTTCCATTGCCCTGTTCCTTTCTTTCTCCTTCATTGCCCTGCATACTGCCCCTCTGTTTTTGTCACTGTGATAGTTACAGCTCCTGAAAAAATGTTTTCTCCAGACTATTGCCCAAACTAACTTTTGTAAAATATTTGTTGCTAATGTTTTTGTTTTTTTAAAAAGTGGTCACACCAACAAAAAGAGGATTTGGCACTCAGCTTCCTGCTGCTGAGCACTCAGTTCCTCCTGGATTGACAGTGTTGGCATTTAGTTATATGAAGATGAACAGATCTAACTGGTTCATAAGGTTCCCAGTGGTCCGAATAGCAGAAAATCTGTTAGTCGTGATGAGTGACCTGCTGGCTGAATTATGCAGTCTGAATCTGTACCATATCATCTGTACCCTCACATTGCCTGCTAGCTACTTTAGACGAGGGATGGGACTATTTAAAAATGGCCGCAATGTTAAAGATCTGAAAAGTCAGCAGTGTTAAAAAAAACGATATGCCGATACCGATAAATCCAATATCAGATTAATCCGATACCGATAAAACCGGTAACTGATAATTTGCTGATAGTCCCATCCCTACTAATGAGAATTACTACATGTTTTAGTCAGTGCTAGGGGGGGGTGAAATTAAAGGCGGTAACAGGAGAATTATAAAAATTGATCCAAATTCTGTAATTGATCTGGGTTTGGGTTTGAACCCTCCCAAAGTGTGCTAAGTTTAAATATGGGGGGTTGAATTTGAACACATCTCATCTTTTTAAAAATGAGATCGAATATTGTCAGTTCTAGCATTTACCTTCAGCTCCGCTTAATTAAGACCTTTTCTAAATGGGCTGCGGTGTGGGGGAGGGAGATGGGAGTGTGTGCAGGTGCGGGGGCGGTGGGAAGGGCGGCAGTACGTGGATGCGCACCCATCTCCACCCACCTCTATGCATGGAGCAATGGCCATTCTGGCCTATTACTCTATGTGTGGGCTGTGGGTGGAGATGGGTGTGCCGCGGGAGTGTGCACGCACGCACTCCTACCCATTTGCTGCAGCGGTCACATGGGTGGCATCCACACCCACACAGAGGATCTACGTGGGCATGCATGGACCTGTCTCATTTAAAAAGGGCCTATATCTGTTTTTCTTAAGTAAAATGGGTGTAAGGCGGAGAGGCAGAGGAGTTGCTATTGCCATAGATTAATGTCATGCTTGTTTTTGTTTTTTTAAAAAAAAGATATCTTTAGATATGCTGATTGTTAAAATCAAAAACATGTGCATGGGTTCATCTGGTCAAGACAAAATGAAACTATGATTTTAGGTGATGTGCTTAGTGCAGTACATAAAAAATATTAGCACTTGCAGGACTCCAAAAACATTTTATATTACATTTACAGTACTGTTAAACTGAATCTAACATGTTGTGCATGTTTGAGTACTAGAGCTCAGGATATCAACGTTCCTTCTTTGTGTTTTGATTCGAACACCACCTACATTTTTTCTCCCGAGACAGGAGAAAAAACTCCACCTGCATAGCATAGAGCAGCACCATATCAGAATCATGAGTGCTGCTCTAGCCTAGCTCCCTCTCAGTCCCTTCCAAATTCTGTAGTGCACAATAATTAGTTGGTTTTTCAACGTGGCATTACACTTCTGCTATCTGCAGGCAAACCAGGCATTCTAATTCGTTGAGAAATCCACTCCACCTGCATAGCACTCGAGAATCGAGCAGATTAGGAGGTGAAATCCAAGAACCTACAGCTAGGGAGCACAATGTTGAACAGTCCATCCCTTTGTCCAGCAGCTTTTCAGCCTATGTGCTGTAGTAAGAGTCACAGGACACTCTACACCACTTTTACGAGACGTGCCTACGTAACCCAATACATTCCTACCATGCAGCCCTTCTGGAAGAAGGCTCAACTAGTAAAGGAGGTCAGGTGCCTCCTCACAGCTCAAGAGTAAATTTTCTAATCAGTATATAAATTTGATAATTTTGCATTTGAAAAGATATTGCAATCTATAATTTATGTGTTCGTTCTCAATGAAAGTGTCAGGTATTGAATATTCCCTGATTCCAGATATTCAATAAACCTAATGATTAAAGTTACTTACAACAAGCAGAATTTTTCTTCCTACCTGAAAACGGTGACTTCCTTCTAATATAACACTGTTGGGGGGGGGGGGGAATGAAGGTTGGGTGTGTGTGTTTTTTTTAATAATTATTAATTTGGTGAAGAAAGAGGAGAGACTAATTTCTTTTAACACCATCCTTGATACTGATTCTCATAGTCAGTGTCACCAATAGTGTCACTTTTCAGCATATGGCTGCTACTAGCAATGGGTTTTCAAATGTAAATTTTCTTTAAAAAAAAGAAAGAAAAAAGTTTGACACTTGCATATTGAGAAGTGCTTTGCTTCTCAGTGCTTACATAAAATCGCCTTATGATTAGCTGTGTAATATCTTTGCTCACAAAAGCTTTCCTTTTTATAGTCTGGTTTCTTATGGAAAGAATGGGTATGAGCTCTGTATAACGTTTGAACAAAATTTGGCACAGGACACCTAAGCAATGTGTGTGTGTGTGTGTGTGTGTGTGTGTGTGTGTGTGTGTGTAGCTTTTGATTCTACAAGTCAATGACAGCCAAATTTAACAAAGATGCAGATGGACTAAAGGTAAGTAGGAACGCAACATTGCATAACAATAGGTGCATCAAGACATGAAATTTGTGTGTGAGGGGGGGTTGTAGCTAAACAAATTTCATCGACTTACATTGAGTATCATCCCATTTAGGAAACCAGCCTTCATTAGTTAGGATGCACAAAACTACTCTTTTACTCATAAGAATCATGAACAGAGGGTGAAAACACACAACAGAGTAGCAACTGATGAGTGGGCATCCACCAGGTCATTTGTTAGGCAGCCACGGACTTGAGTTGAAACACATGTTCCTGTTCTGATGATTGCACATGGCATCCTGCCATGGGAGGCAGGTCATACCATGTGGGCTAAGGCACACCCCCATGTTGGCATGCGAGCTGACACGTGGGCATGCTGTCTATTGGGAGGGGTCGGTGGAAAGGAACTGTTGCAGGGCAGTGGGGCTTCCCATGAAGAAGATGAGTGGAGCTGGCAGTTGCCATTATAAGGCTTCAGAGGCTCTATGAACCGGTCATGAGTCCTGCTTGTTTCCTTCCTGGGTGGGAAAGGAAGCAAGCAGGACTCATAACAGGTACGCAGAGCCTTTGGAGTGTCAGCGCAGCATCTGCCAGCTCCACGCATCTCCTTCATGGGCAGCCCTGCTGCCCCACAACAGCTTCTTCCCACCTACCCCCCCCCCCAACAGACAGCATGCCTATGTGCCTGTCTGCATGCCTTAGCCCACGTGACATTCCCTGCCTCCTGAGTCAAACTCCAGCTGACATTTTCCCAAACTTCCCCCAAATTAACCAAACTGGTTTCACTACTGCTCCAACCACACCTCCCCTTTGGCTCTAGCTTTCTGCTCAAACAAAAGTGACTAAAAAAATCAATTTAAAATGGAATAACTTTATAAACGCATCCTATTCTAATTCAGAGGCTTAACATGACTGTTGTGGTGAGAATAATATAAAAGGATGGCTGGTATGCAGAGGAACGAGCAGGGGGCTGGGGGAGTCCTGATGGGTGATAGCCCCATTTTGGACCTGTGAGTGTCCTGTGACACTCACTCACATGCCATTTATTGAATGCTGTCACCCATGGCATGTGAACGAGTGGCACATGACAGTCACAGCTCCAGAACTGGAATATCATACCATTTATAAACACCCATAGTGTTATGATCCTCTATGGGTTGGTCAAGAGAACCATCTCAGTCCTTTTGACCACCTGGCTAGAGGCATAGGTGAGGTATGGTTGGAGTAACTGTGAAACCAGTTTGGCTAATTTAGGGGCAGTTTGGGCAGAGGCATCTGTGAAGCAGCAGCAGAGGCCTAGCCAGGGCTTGGTGGCTGGCAACCCTACTTGGCCAGGTGTTTCAGGCTGCCAGGCATTGGTGGAGCAGCAGCAGATGCCCGGCCAGGGCTTGGTGGCTGGCACCCCTACTTGGCCGGGCATTGCAGGCTGGCTTTTGTGGAGCAGAGGCCCAGCCAGGGCTTGGTGGATGGCACCCCAGGTTGGCTGGGCATTGCAGGCTGGCATCATGCTCAAGAAGCTCTACTGCAAATTGGGCAAGCCTTGCCCAGTGGTGAATCTCATGGACACCCAGACCCTGCCCACTGGTACACTCATCCGAGCTATGCCTGTCTGCAAGAGTGAGAAGCAAATGGCTGATGCACAGTACCAGCAGGAGCAGCAGACATTGGATTTCCAAGACACAGGTACCCATGGCACAGAAGAGGCAGCATTGGAAGCAGCAGCAGACACTGTATTGCCCAGAAACAGTACCCATGGCACAGCAGAGGCAGTATTGGCAGCAGCAGCAGATTTTGGGTTGCCCAGTCTCAGAACCCATGGCACAGCAGAGGTGGCATTGCAGCAGCAACAGACATTATATTGCCCGGTAGCAGAACCCATGGCACAGCAGAGGCAGCATTGGTGGCAGCAGGTATTGGGTTGCCAGGGCACAGTACGCGTGGCACAGCCGAGGCAGCAGCAGCAGCAGCAGAAGCAGCAGCATCATAGATTGGATAGCCAGGGCACAGAGCCTGTGGCACTGCAGAGGTGGCAGCAGCAGCAGACATTGGATTGCCAGGGCACATAACCCGTGGAACAACAGAGATGGCAGCAGCAGGATTTGCCTGGGCGCAGCACCCACGAAGCCAGGATGGTAGGATTTGTCAGGGAAGAGCTCCCATACAGCAGCAGATGGCAGCAGCAGGATTGCATGGGCACAGTTGGATTTGCCAGGGTAGAGCACTCATAGGCCAGAAGACAGCAGCAGCAGGATTACCAGGCCAGTGGGGCACAACACCCAGAGTTGCCAGGGCAGGCAGACAGGCTCCTTGGCATGAGAGATAGGCAGGCTAGGGCAGGTCTTCAGCTTTAACCACAGGGCAGGCAGACAGGCACCTTGGCATTAGCAGAAGGCAGACTGAGGGAGGGTTTGAGGTTGACAACCAGGGCGGGAAGACATGTAGTGTGGAATGAGCATCAGTAAGCAGGCTGAGGCAGGTTTTGATCTTGGCAACCTGGGTGGGTGGGCAGACATGCAGCATGGCATGAGCATGGGAAGGCAGACTAAGGCAGGTTTTGATCTTGACAACCTGGGTGGGCAGGTAGACAGGTAGCGTGGCATGAGCATCAGAAGGCTGGCTGAGGCAGGGTTTGATCGTAGCAACCTGGGCAGGTGGGCAGACAGTCAGCATGGCACGAGCATTGGAAGGAAGGCTGAGGCGGGCTTTAATCTTGGCAACCTGGGCGGGCGGGGAGACAGGCAGCGTGGCATGAGAGACAGTAGGAAAGGCAGGCTAGGACCTTGGCAGGTCACTCAGATAGGCTGGCGAAGACTGTGCAGCATGAGAGAGAGTCAGTTAGATAGGCAGGCCAAGATCGTCTAGCCAGAGGCCGACCGGCAGGCTTACAGCTTCCCAAAGCCACCCGGTGTCATGAGGTCAGTCAGAAGGACTGGCTGAGACCGTCTAGTGAGAGACAGAAAGAGGCAGGCGGGTGCCGGGCATTGGGAGGAAGGAACAGCACCTCAGCAGCGGAAGCCCAGATTGAGGAGAAGCCCCATCCCAAGACTGCCCCTGGCATGGGATGGAGTGTGCCACTGAACCATCAATCCATGTCCAGGGGCAGCTAGGGGAATCCCAGCAGTGGAAGGTTCACTTTAAGGAACAACAACTGCTCCACCAACATGGGCCCCAGTCTCAGATGGTGCAGCCAGCAAATGTCCCCCGCCATGGAGAATACCCGCTCATTCGGGACACTCGTTGGTGGGCAGGACAACAGACCCTTGGCCACTTTGGACAGGGCCGGCCACACGTTGGTCTTGCTGGACCAGTGGGCCAATGGATCACTGCTGGGATCGATGCACAGCTCTTCCTCCAGGTAAGTCTCCACTGCTGCTGAGGCACTGATGTACTCCCTTGCATAGCTCTGCTTAGGCACCACCTCCACCACTGCCCTCAGCCACACTGCCTGCCCTGATGTGCATGGGCCCATGCTCCCCAGAGTGGCCTGCACATATGAGCTGCTGCTGCTACCAATAGGGGTGCTGCTCCTGCTGAGCCTGCTGCTGATGCTGCTACTGCTAGGGCTGGGGGCAGGGATAGACCCCGCCGGCTGAAAGGGGTGGCTGCTCCCACTCCTACCATCCCCAGGGGCATCCTGCTACTGCCACCACACACTCTCAAGAGCCCGCATTGCATGCCAGACCCTCTCCACCAGGTCACCCTTCCAGTGCCCACAGAGGGCTGTCTGGCATGCCATGCTTCCCTTGACCCTGGGGTCCAGCATGTTTGCCAAAATGTATTCCTCCTGCTGCAGGAGCTCATCAAACCTCGCCTTTAGCCCTGCCTTCAGCTGCTGCACCAGGGCAACCACCTCATGCATGAGCTTCCTGCCCTGAGGGCCACAATCCCGCCCCTGTAGAATTTCATCCAGCCTCCTGAGGAGACTTTGTCTGGACCAGAGGGGTCACCTGGCTGATGGTGACTGTGGAAGAGATGATGGTTTCCGTCACAGCCTCAGCACGAAGACTGTGTGAGCCAGGATCTCCCATTCAGCCCTATTGTACCCTGGAGGTACCCCACTGTCTGTCACCAGTTGAACCTGATGCAAGGTGGTTTTCTGCTCAAGAAGCCGCTTGAGCATCAGGAATGTGGAATTCCAGCTGGTGGACACATCCTGCACCAGCTAGTGCATTGGGGAGCCTTCCTCTACCTGCTTCGCCTGGAGGAGGTCGCTGCCTTTCACACTCCAGTTAAAGAAACAGGCCAGCTTCCTCCCCCGCTCAATCAGGGAACTAAGGGTGCCTGCTCCAATCCCCTTCTCCCCCAAGCTCCAGAGCATTCTTGACCACCAGGTGAAGGGTGTGTGCAGCACAAGGGATGTTGTTGAAGCCCCCCTCATGGACTGTCCTCAATATGTTGGCCGCGTTATCGGTCACCACGCACCCCTTGGTGAAGGGCACATCTGGCATGACCCACTCCCTCACCATGGCGGTCAGGGTAGCCTCGATGTTCTGAGATGTGTGGGGGCCATCCATGACTTCCACCTGAAGGAGGATCCAACTATACCCTGCTTCGGGACTCCTCCTGCCACTGCCAAACGCTGCCTCCAGGTCCTGCCACCAGTGTGCCGTAACTGCCAGGTACACATGCTGCGTGTTCCTACTCGACCACAGGTTGGTGGTGAAGTGGACAGTGACACCCCCAGCCCCTGTCAGTAGGGATGGGTGAACAGAACAGAGTTCGGAAATTCGGTTCGGTTCAGTTTGGTTTGAAATTCGAGTTCGGAAATTTGGTTCGGTTTGGTTCAAGTTGAAATTCGAGTTCCGTTCAAACCAAGTTCGGTCGAATTCTGAACTTCCAAACCAAGTTCCGCCATTCAAAACCAGATTTTTTGGTGTGTGTTGCCACTAGGGATGGGCGAACAGAATGGAGTTCGGAAATTCGGTTCAGTTCGGTTTGGTTTGACATTCAAGTTCAGTTCAGAAGTTTGGTTCGGTCGATTGAACAGACCGAGTTCGATCCGAACTCCGAACTTCCGAACTGTGTTCTCCCATCCCTACCTGTCAGTTGCTCCCTCACCCACTCCTTTAAAGCCCGGTACAAAGCAGGCAACAGCTGCTGACTCAGGGTAGTGTGCAAGGACAGCTTAAACTGGGGAGCCAGGAAGCCAATCAGGCACCTAAACCCCATGTCCCTGACCACCGAGAAGGGCTGCCCATCCAGTGCAATCATTTCCCCCAACATGCGCGTGGCTTTCAGTTGAAAGCCACACCACCCTCCACATCCTCCAGCTCCAGATGGACTTGGCAGCTGCCCCCACCCCAACTCCTTCATGGTGCACTGACGCTGCTGCTGCTGCTGCTGCTTCTCCCCCCTAGCCGCAATACTGCTCCTGCTTCTAGAGGCATATGTTTGAGCAGGACGCTTGCCCGCTGATGGAGGTGGATGACTGGCCGCTGCAGTCGGGAACCCACTGGTGTCCACTGCCTGCCTGCCCACTTAGCAGCACAGCGCTGTGGCATCCCTTGAGGTGCCTCACTGTTGCAGTTGTGCCAAGCTTGGTGAGCCCACGCTTCACCACCTTCTGGCACAAAGTGCACTGCACCTCCCTGGGGTCATCTGCCCGCACCAACTTAAAATGTGTCCAGACGGAGGATTTTTTGCCCCCTCCTGCCTTCTGGCCCACATTGGGTGACACACCACTGACAGCACTGATGGGAGGGGCAGAACATGGTGGCGACACAGCTCTCGGAGGGACAGCCATCACCTCAGCACCAGACATCTCCTCCACAGGACTAGTATCTGCCTCGCTGTCACCAATTACAATGATGTCTTGCGAAATGGAGTACTGGGACCCTGAGGCTGATCGACTGCCCACCATTCTGATGTCACTCTCCCTGTGCCCCCTATAGCTGCTGCTGCTGCTCCTCTCCCTGCTGCCATTGCCTGGGGATCGGGCCCTGCCTCTAGCAGCCGGGGTGGGATCCACCAGCCCTGAACTGCTGGGGATCACATCAATAATGGGGGTCGGGGACATTGGTGGCCCTGGAGGAACAGCTGACCCTGAAGCACCTGTGTTACCAGGAGAACCCCCTTCCACTCATGACTGTTGGGGGGTTGGTACCCCAATATCCACTGTTCCTTAACTTCTGGGGGAATTAGCTTAGTTTGTTAAACCCGGGCTTCCTGTGTGTCCTAAGGATCAATCTGAGGACAGATACGCGCTACAAGCAGTTTATGTACCCTCCCCAAAATTGAAGGAAAAGAGGGAGCTAAAGATTCAATAAAATGAAAAGGTTTATTTATACACATAAACAGAGAAACACAGCCTCGGTCTGACTGGCGGGATCAAAGGAAAAACACAAGTGGGGGCAGGGAAAATGAAAGTGAGGTGGGGAGTGGGGGGTGGATGATCCGGAAAAGACACAGAGAGAGAGAGAGAAAGAGAGAATGAGCGGGGAAGTCTGGACCTGAGGTTACCTTTCCTTTCATGTGGAAAAAGGGGACAGGTGGCCCAAGGATCCAGCAAAGTTCATGGGGGTTGAGAAGAAGGGGCAGACCTGCACGTGCCCGCATCCAAAACCTTCTCAGTTTCCAAAAGGGATGTGAAAGGCAGTTAAAGGGTTCAGAATAAAAGATTTGGGATAGGTGCAAGAGTGTTACAAAAGGCGCTCCATGAGGACAAAGGGACACACATGACCCATCAGGGCATATCTGGGTGGGTTTCTAAGTGAGACAAAAGGAAAGATGCATATGTGAACCATGGGGACAAAAGGGGACTCCAGGTGGGTGCTTAGGTGTCACAAGGGAAAAGACCAAGGGGACCCATGGGCAACAGACAGACACACAATGGACACACCTGGGCATGAATGGGGAGAGGACATTCCGGTGATTTGGGAAGAGTTGTGAGAGGGACCCCAAGGTTAATGAGCGACATCCCTCTCTGCCTGGAGGCGGGAATCCATGTCTTTGAGGCTGTTGCTAACCTGGGTTTTATTCATCACCAGTGGTTTCTCAAAACAGGGAGAACTCCCTTTCTTAATGGCCCCGTACTTACGGAGGGCTATCTCCCCTTAATCACCTCCTTCCTGGATCAGGCCGCTGTCCACATGTGTGAACTCCCTTCTCCTAGGTTCCATGGTGGCTGTGCCCGATCCTTGCTCTGACTCCAATCGGGGGGGGGGCAATCCTGAGTCTAATGCCCACCGGCCCATGTCTCAAATGTACTTTGCCAGATATGGGGGGGAGGGGAGGCTGTCCTAACACCTGCTCCTGCTCCTGGAGCCACAGCAGAGACAGTCACAGCCTCCTGGAGTGCAGACCTTCCAGTTCCTTTTGTGACAGTGGAGGACACTGGCAGGAGGCGGTGCCGAACCACACCCCTAGTGCCACTGCTGGGAGCCTCTGAACCCGAACTTTCAAAATCAGGCCTGTGCAGTTTGGGGCAAGGTGATGGGATCGGGCTGCTGCTGATGCCTGCTGCCACTCCGCTGGCACAGCCCCTGCCACGTGCCCCATTGCCCGCCTTATAAACAGCAGACCGGCCTTTTCTGCTTCCCATCTCCATTTCTCCCATCCAAAGAATGCAGAGAAAGATTTTATATATTTTTATTTATTTATTCATATTTGTAATCTAATATTATATATCTAGAACACTAACTCTAACTGCTATTAACGATTCTAAAACCTATGGAATATTATCTAATATCTACAAAGGCCAATCCCTACAAACACACTATAAAATATTAAAACTGAATCACTATACACTATCTCTATCCATCTCACTAAGCTAACTCCTACAACTATCTATCTATAGTAACTATCTAATATCTAATATATATATATAGAGAGAGAGAGATACTTGGAAAGCAATATATATATATATATATATATATATATTTATATATATATATACACACACACACACACACACACAGAGACAGCTCACAGCAAACAACACATGCGCAGGGAGGGGTACAAAACTGAAATGAAACCTAAATCAATCGAATACTACTCTAAATAAGGCCTTAACCTGGAAGTTAACTCCTAGATCTCCCTCATCAGAGATATTTCTTCACCCCTCCCTTTCAACATCACCTGCCTTAGAATCCTTCCTCCCTCAACATTTTACTCTCTGTTTCCTTGACTCCCGACAGGTACACTTTAAATCCAACTGTTACTGAAGAAGGCGGAAGCTGAAACGTTTAACTAAAAGATTTCGTTTACCTCTCTTTTATCAATAACTTCTTTGTGTATTTGATCACTAGTGATTGAGAGTATCCTAACAGGATCCAGAGCACACTTGTCTGTCTGTCTGTCTGTCTCTCTCTCTCTCTCTCTATATATATATATATACATATATGGGGAGGTGGACACAGACAGCTCACAAGAAACAACACAGGGAGGGGTACAAAATTGAGATGTATGCTAAATCAATCTAATGCTACTCTAAATAAATCCAAAAACAGGGGAAGGGAATCAGGAATGGAATATATACAGGGAGGAGGGAAGGATTCAGTGGAGGGGAGGGAGAAAGAACACAGGGAGGGATAAAAAATAAAAATAACACCTAAATCTATCTAATCTAATCTAAATAAATGAAACTATGGAAGTAAATGTGTGCAAATGGACAAAATAGGAAGAGGATGGCAATGGATTAGGAACACAAACTGCTGGGAGAGGGAGACTTCTAAAAATGCCTACTGACAGGGTCAGTGGCTAGCTCAGAAGGAATTGGAAGGGGGGAGGGCAATGACTTTTGTTACTTGCTGCGCCTGCCTTACCACAAGCCCCATTGGCTCCATGCAGCCTAGCCCGTGGTGAATCACAGACTGCCAAGCCAGTGGTCTGAGAAAAAGAGGGATGATGATTGGGCAGGCTGGCTGCTAATTCAAGCCTCTCCACCCCTGGTGCCAGGAAGTCTGCTCCTCAGCTGCCCCCCGCCTCAGCCTGCCAGCCATGTTTTTCCCGCCCGAACGCTCCAGAACTCATCCGAATGCGGCCGAACTGTTTGGGGATTTTGGCGTTCGGTTCGGGCATTCGGTTTGGCCGTCCGAACTGGCTGAGTTCGGGTTGAACCCCGAATGTCCGAACTGCGTTCACGCATCCCTAGTTGGGTGATGGGTAGGTTAAGGTAATGAGTGGGGAGGTGCTTGTTAAAAACACCCCATATGTGGTAATGCTCTCTTTTAGCACATTCAAAAGGCTTACTCTTTCCTTGGTATACCTAAAAAAAAAAGAAAAAATGCAATCTTATAAATAACATAGATGTGTGTGCATGCACATGTGTATACACACACGCACAGACATATTACATTTGTTGACATTGGGTGTTTTACCACACACATTTCTCCTGCATGTTTGCTGTTACACTCTGAACTTTCTGTGTGTCTAAATCACTCACTCAGATCTTAAACATCTGGCTCTTTGAACTTCTGCATAGAACTTCTCCCAGAACATTTGTGTGTAAAACGTTATCCTGGTAAACTGCTTTGCTCCAGGCAACTGTGGTCACTTGGTTTCCATGGCAGCCCCTCATGTCTACAGCTGCGGCTACTTTAGGCTACCTCAGGGCAGCGTTTTTGTGAAGAATGCATCCAGGAACTGCCTCAGCGCAGTGTGTGTGTAAAGAATGTATCCGGAACTTACTTGTGGATTTATAAACCCAGAAGATTAAAAGACCAGCATTTTAAGATGTGTGTAAAAATGCCCATTGTCTTTAATTTAAACTCCTCTTGATGTTGATGTTGATGTTGAAAAGTAAGTACAAAGAAGGCCAAGCAAGCCATCCTCCTTCGCATTTGGAAAAGACATGAAGGAAATGCTCCTTTAGACCAGTTTTATATAATCTAGTTATTCATCACCCTAACAGTGACATGAAAAAATCAATAAAAAAACAGAAGAACTTTATAAATGCATCGTATCCTAACTGAAAGGCTTAACATGACTTTTGCAGTAACAATAATATACCTGAATGTTGACCTACTTGAAAAGTATAGAGTCACTTTTATGGCTGCTTGTTTCACTTTTTCATTTGGCTGCCTGCTTGTTTCCACAAGGATAACTTTATATACAATATATAAATATTCTCTACCAGTATTTTGATCCAAGAGAAAAGTTTCATCCTTCAATAGTGCACGTAATAGAATTGGTCAGATTTGAAGCATGGGAGCACATTTTTATCTTGGATCTTTAATATTTTACAGTTCAAGTAACAGAATTTAACTAAACTGTTAAAGATATGACTAGTAAGCACACCACCCAAATACCAAAGGAGCCTTCTTTTTGTTCCTTGTTTTGTCTGTACTAGGAACTGTTTTGAAGTATGATATAAAGCTGTATTTGATTAGCTCTAGATCAATTAATGCTACTGCAAAATTTTGTATTTCTGCTGCAAGACTCAATTTCTCTGCAGATGTAACTCTTACATCCTGGAATGTCCTCATTACAGATTTCAAGGACTGTTACTGTTCACTGTGCAATAAACATATCATCAATATATACTCTGAAATATCATCAATATGAACTCTGCTGGCTACAGTGGGACCGTGCTTAATTTTATTTATTTATTTATTTATTTCCTTTGGTTTCTTAGCTGCCCCCTCCTGCTACAGCACCTCAGGGCAGTTTACAACATATTAAAACCATACAAAAACATAAACATAAACAACATAATAAATAAACAAAATACAATAATAATATGAAACAGCCATCAAAATATCTCAAGACGGAGCTAAAATACCCTTCCCCCCTCCCTAATTCCCCCACCCATCACCCTTCTCCCTCACCAAAAGCCTGGCAGAACAGCCAGGTCTTATACTGTCTTCAGCAAGACAGAAGGTCCAGGGCCAAGCAGACCTCTGTTGGGGGGGAGTTTCACAGTCTCAGTGTGGCCACTGAGAACACCCTCATCATCATCATTACCACCCAAAAAACTTGGAGAACCCCAAGGACGGCACTCCCAGTCAACCACAGGGGCTGGTCCAGGACATAGAGGGTGAGGCGATCCTGCAGATAGGTGAGGCCCAGGCCATATAGGACTTTAGAGGTCAAAAACAACACCTTGAATAGAGCACAGAAGACTATAAGCAGCCAGTGCAGAGATTGGAGCACTGGTGTGATGTACTCGTGGTGACCCACCCCCATAAGGAGAGGGGCCAGTGCATTCTGCACCAGCTGCAGTCTCCAGATTATCACCAAGGGTGGCCCCACATAGAGCGTGTTATGGTAATCCAGTCTTGAGGTAATGAAAGCACGGATAATGATGGCTAGATTGGAGTTTGAGACGTTCAGCTGAAGCTGATGCACAAGATGTAATTGGAAAAATGTGTCCCTCGCCACAGTCTCCACCTGGACATCTAGGCAGAGCCATGAATTGAGGACCACCCTCAGACTGCAAACCTGAGGGACCAATGGAGGACGAACCCCATCAATGAAGGGCGCCACCACTCCCTCAGCCCCTCCAACCTACTTCACCTCCGTCTTGGAAATCAGGATTCAGCTTCAGACTGCTCACCCTCATCCAGTCCCCCACAGCCATCAGACACCAGGTAAGCAACGAGACTCCTGGGCCTGGGTCAGTTGAAAATGAGAAGTAAAGTTGGGTGTCAGCAGCATACTGAGGACACCGCACACCAAACCCTCTGATGACCTCGCCCAAAAGCTGCATGTACACATTGAGCAGGAGAGGGGACAGCATAGAACCTTGCATAACTCCACATGTGAAGTCCCAGGGAGATAAGTGACAGAAAGATAGAACACAGAAGATTGCAACACAATATTTGGGAGACAATAGGGTTCTCTAGAGGGACAGTGTGAAAGTAGGTAAATTTTATATGTTACCTCACTAATGTACCTTTTGAATAGCTGCTACTTGTTACTGAAGCCAGGCCCGGCCTTACCCTAAGCAGGGCCCAGGGTGGGAAAGAAATGTGGGGCCCTGACCCATATCTTCCAGAGGCGGCGCGCTACCCAGGTCTGGGCTTGGGGATGGGTGGAGGGGCACTCCCCTCTGCCCATCCCCAAGCCGGAGTGGCCATTCAGATTCCAGCAACCGAATCGGATTACACCTGATCAGGTGCTTGTGCTGGTGCCAACACCTCCTGCCTGGGCCCCGTGCCAGGCTCGCCCCCTCCCTCCGCTGCCTGGCACAGTCTCAACCAGGGGAAATGAGGGAGAGAGAGGCAGAGGTCCCCCTCTCCCTCATTTTCCCTGGCTGAAACAGCCAGCCAGGCAGCGGAGGGTAGGGATGTGCGAACAGACCGGAGTTCGGATGTTTGGACGTTCAGACGTTCGGACTAAAAACTTATTTTGTGTTTGTGGGTTTGGTCCCACAGAGTTCAGATCCCCCAGAATGTTCTGAAAGTTTGGCCACAACAGAGGCTTGGGGCGCTCCAGGGGTACCCGTGGGGGCATGGCAGGCTGTCAGAGACACAGCAGCGGCAGCAGCAGCAGAGACCGAGAAGGTTTGGGGCTTGGCACCCTGGGTTGCCCGGGCAGGCAGGCTTGGCGTTTGGGCACTGGGACTAGAGTGGCAGCTTCTGGATGAAGTGGAATGACAGCCATTCCTTCCTGGAATGTAGGCCCCAGAACTCTGATGGTGGGCCCTGGGGCCCTGGAGTGGTTGCTTCTTGATGCCGTGGATGGACAACCCTCCCTGCCTGTAACATACACCCCAGATCCCTGATGGTGGGACTTGGGGCTCGAGTTTCTGCTTCTTGATGCTGGGTATAACACCTAAATCTATCTAATCTAATCTATATAAATGAAACTATGGAGGTAAATGTGTGGAAATGGGTGAAATAGGAGGAGCATGGCAATCGATTGGGAGGAACACAAACTGCTGGGAGAGGGCGAGTTCTGAAAACACCTGCTGACAAGATCAGTGGCTAGCTCAGAATGATATGGAAGAGGGGAGGGCAATGACTTTTGTTACTTGCTGCACCCTCTTTACCACAAGCCCCATTGGCTCCATGCAGCCTAGACCATGGTCAATCGCAGACTGCCAAGCCAGTGGTCTGAGGAAAAGAGGGATGGTGATTGTGCAGGCTGGCTGCTAGTCCATGCCTCTCTCCACTCCTGGGACCAGGAAGTCTGCTCCTCAGCTGCCCCCCCCCCAAACCTGGGCCTGCCAGCCAAGGTTTTTCTAGGCCAAACTCATCCAAACTCATCCGAATATGCCCAAACTGTTCGGGGGTTCTGACGTTCAGTTCAGACGTCTGGTTTGGCCATCTGAACTGGCTGAGTTCGGGCTGAACCCCAAACATCCGAATCGCGTTCACACATCCCTAGCGGAGGGGCCAGGCGTGAGGGAGAGGCAGGGCCTCTGCCTTCTTCTCACTCACTTCCTGCAGAAGTGAGGGAAGAAGCAGAGGCCCCACTTCTCCCTCACTCTGTGGGTCCCTCCCCCACCAGTGCCTGTCAGTGTCTCTCAGCCAGAGGAAATGAAGGAGAGGTGGGGCCTCTGCCTCTCTCTCCCTCATTTCCCCTGGCTGAGACAGACTGTGACAGGCAGCGGGGGGGTGGGGGGCAAAGTGTGTGGGAGAAGTGGGGCCTCTGCCTCTCCCTCACTTCTGTTGCCCCCCCTGCCCAGACCCAATTTTTTTTAAAAAAAAATTTAAAATAAAATAAAAGTTGAACCCAAACCCGTGGGGCTTCCCAAGCGTGGGACACTGGGCAGCCACCCCACGATAAGGCCGGCCCTGACTGAAGCTACAGTCCTCAGTGGTATTGTACCAGAGTAAGTAAATTTAGGACTGGGGTCTAAAAAGTCAAGATTTTGGGTGTCTTCACACTGACACCTAACCCATCCCTGTCCCACCTTACCCCTGAGTGGGCCATCCATTTAAAGGTTGCCCAACAGATGTGGAAGCAGAGCAGAGGCAGATCAGGCTGTCCCTACTCCGGGGCTGCCCCACCAGCAGTGCTCTAGAACATTCCGGAGCACCGCCAGCAGAGCAGGCAGTCCAACCCTAGGGCAGTGTGTAATCTGATGATCATGAACTGGGGCTGATGAATTGGCTAAATTGTGTGCCAAACAAGAAATAAAGTGGATGTTTACATTAATTAATTTTATGTCCACACTGTTGCAGTAACTACCAGATCTAAACAACAGTTATTGCCTTTGCATCCAGATATCTGCAGGATTATGAATATAATGAATGTCCAAAGCGTAAAAATATTTTCAAATGTACAATTCCAAAACCTTATGCCAAACACTATTCAAGTCTAAGGGTGTTGGAAGATTTGATGTTGTATGAATCTGAAACTGGACTTCCTGTGTGTCACCAGTAAGGACGTCTCTAAGTCCCTTCCCCTATTCCCCCGCTCTTTTCTAGGGGGCGCTGCTGCATGAAAAACGGTCCCTTGGGATCTTAGTTGTGCCCGTTGTCCCAACCAGGGCTAGACATAGATCATCATAGGGAACAGCAGACCACAGAGGAGAATATCCCAACGACTCCCAGTGAACCCCATGGTCTCAGACAATAAGGGACAAGGGAAAGGCTAACCATGTGGGGAGAAAGTCCAACAAACACACACATACACAGACACACACACTCCTATCACCCAAGTACCACAGTCCCTGCATTCCTCCTAAAACCCTAACACCCCGCAGTCATGCTCCCCAAATATCACAGACTCAAATACTATGTTTCCAGGAGGTCAGCAGGAGTTCAAGACCCAGGAATGCTGATAACCGGCAGCTAAACAAGCTGCTGCCTGGGCTTTTGTAGCTAGACCACACTGACGCAGGCGCTCAGAGCATCTAGGTTGTCCTTGCAAACTGCCAACATGTTCCTGCGGCTCCAACCGCGACTCTGAAGGTGCATCAGCTCTGGAGTCGGCGTTGGCCATGCCCGATTCCTTAGCAACAATGCCTCAGCTAGTGGTGCTAGTGCTGGGGGGGTGTCTTCCCTCATCAGCTGCGGTCCCGAAGATGGGGTTTCCCTACCCGGATCCCTGCCATGTCGAGGAGGGCGTGAGCCCAGGGGCCTGCATTGCTCCCCAAAGTTTGGCATCCCATCCCCCAGGCCCTGACACTGTGTGGGTCATTCTGAGAGTACTAAGGAATTAATTGATTACAGTTACTCATAGCTGGCCCACTGAAGGGCACCAGGGGAGTGAAAAGACTTTATCACACCTGGTAACCCTGGGATGGTGGCCAGATATGAAAACACAAGTTGAGGATTTCTGTAAAAGATACCTCAGATGTGCACAAAACAATCCCAGTCCATGCAGACAGCTAAGACCTACAAAATTTAAAGGACCTTGGACTGAACTACAAATTGATTTTGTAGGTTCTTTGCCAAAAGCTGCAAAGGGAAACCAATTCCTGTTAGTGATAGTAGATTTGTTTTCAAAATGGGTGGAAGCGTTTGCACTCAAAACAATACAGCAAAAGCCACTGCTAAGGTTCTAGAGGAACAAGTTCTTAGCAGATGGGGCTTACCTTTCCAAGTCACTTCTGATCAAGGATCATCATTTACTGGTGACGTTTTCAAGAATTGTTTGGCTTTGTTAGGAAGACAACAACATTTAAATATTCCTTGCACACCTCCTAGTGCAGGGCTGCAATATTTTAGTGGCAGCAAATTTGGGAAAAGCCACTAGGAAAAATCAAGCTTATTTCCAAAAATTTCAGAAAGAGAGACCAAATAATGGAGACCAAATAATGCTTATGACTTATTCCAAGCCTCCTCACAATTTGAGTTCAAAATGGATTGGACCTTTTCCTATTATTTGACAAACTGTCCAATGCTGTGTACAAAATTTGGATTACTGAAGGAAAAAGAACATTTGATTAAATTCTATCATATAAACCAGTTAAAATTGTACCAGAGAGACAGTATTTTTACAGGATATGAAGATTGATGTTCCAGAAAACTGAAGAGAGTCTCTCTACAGAATGGCCTGTTACCTTCACGATGACATCTCTTCATTGATGTTACCGGACTTTCCTGAACCTGCCTATGAAGACCTTGACAAGTTCCTGATTAATGATACTTAATGCCTATACTTGATATTAATTTTGAATTTGTAAATGTAATTTCAAACTTGTATTGGATTATTTTTATTTTCTATGCACCATGTTTTCTTTTGTTTCTTTTTGTTTAAAAGAAGACTTTGTATAACTGCATATATAATCTTATAATTATATTTAAGTATAACATTTAGTTTAATTTAGAATAACTTAGAAAAGATTGTTTAAGATTGTTTTCCTATTATCTGATCAGGAAACACACTTGATAAAATTTGTACACTTGATTTTCTGGTATGATTCAAAATTAAGGAACTTAATTGCTCACATCCTAATTGATTGAGACCAAGCCTAACCTGGTTTTATATTGGATAATAGCCTTACATATGAAGTGCTTGTTAAGTGGACACCAATGCTATAGAAAAGTAGCAGATTATGAGCTAATGGGTGTTTTTACAGACACATTTCTCCTGGATGTTTGCTGTTACATCCTGAACTTTCTGTGTGTCTAAATCACTCACCCAGATCTTAAACATTCGGTTCTTTGTATGTATGCGTGCATAGAACTTCTTCCAGAACCTTTGTGTGTAAAACGTTCTCCTGGTAAACGACTTTGTTCCAGGCAGCTGTGGTCACTTGGTTTCCATGGCAGCCTGTCACGTCTACAGCTGCGACTACTTTAGGTTGTCTCAGGGCAGTGTTTGTGTGAAGAATGCATCCAGGAACTGCCTCAGGGCAGCGTGTGTGTGAAAAATGCATCTGGAACTTACTTGTGGACTTGTAAACCCAGTAGATTGAAAAATCTGGAACTTTAACGTGTGTGTAAAAATGCCCATGGGCATTTCTTATCAGATGGTTCCAATCTATTAGCATTATGGAGTAGATTGTGTGGTTATGGATGCATTTCACTGCCCATTTCAGAGTACTGCATATGTGTTTCAAATACTTTAGAAATCTATATTACTCACTTCCATAGAATAATGAATTAATAACTATAAAAGTTATTGAACTGCTATGTGAACAGAGAGTTTCAGATACCTCTGTAGAGACATATGCAGTACTGAAATGCATCCATAACCACACAATCTACTCCATAATACTAATAGATTGGAACCATCTGATAAGAAATGGTGTCATCTACCTTTATGAATAACTTTTATAGTTATTAATTAATTATTATATGGAAGTGGGTAATACAGATTTCTAAAGTAATTGAAACCCAATTTGAGAGCTAAAATTGGTGATTTTGTTGTGCCTGGGAAGTTGTATGAAACCTAGGTAATATTCAAAAGAATATCTGGCCACTATCATTCATGCTTTCATTCGCTCAAGATTGGACCATTGTAACACACTCTACGTGGGGCTGCCCATGGTGACGGTTCAAAGACTGCAGTTGGTGCAGAAATGCAACGGCCCACCTCCCTATGGGAACGAGTCACTGGGATCACATTACACCGGTGCTCTGTTCTAGTGGCTACCTATAGTCTTCCAAGCCCAATTTAAGGTGCTGGTTCTTACCTATAAAGCCCTACACGGATTGAGCCCTACCTATCTGCGGGACTGCCTCACTCCCCATGCCCTGCGGTCATCCAGGAGTGCCCTTTTTGAGGTCCCCCAAGTATTTAGGGGGCTACTATGGAGAGGATGTTCTCGGTGGCCATTCCATGACTGTGGAATTCCCACCTGGTGGAGGCTCAGGTGGTTCCAGATCTTCCTTCATTTCAGCACCAATGTAAGACCTGGCTGTTCTGCCAGACCTTTGGCGAGGGGGAGGGTTGAGGGTGGGTTGTTTAGGGGAATGGGGTGGGGTGTTGTTTATTTATGTGTGAGATTTTAATTATGAGGGAGGTGATGCCCCTCTTTTATTTTGTTGTTTTTGTTGTCTGCAGGGTCCTATGTGAGTTTTATACATGTTTTTATTCTTGTAAGTCGTCCCTTGCTTTCTTTGTGTTGGGATTTCTTTGTTAATTGGCTCATTCCCAACAGGCGGGGAAATTATGTAATCTGCTCAGCTCATTTATGCCTTTTGCTTTAGTGCATCAGTTTTGCCTTAAATGGAATGTTGTACCCTAGATAAGAAACTAAGTAAATTAGGAAACTAAGTAACTAAGTCTCCTAAATTTGGAGAATTTGATGAGTCAAATGGTGCTGATACAGTTGGATATTGTCCAACTGCTTTACGTAATACTTTCTTTTACCGCCAAAAATCCTTTATAAACCAGGTTGAAACTGTAAGCCTTTGTCCAGTGTATTCAGTGTCTTGTAGATGCTGGCACACTGTTCCATCCTGAACTTATTTTGTACCTTGAACTAAGGACAATCTTAGTCTCTCTTTGTAACTCTGAAACTAAATTTAAATGTACTGTTATATCCTATTATGTAAAGCTAAGTAACTAAGACTTGAGTCTCTGTCTTTATTTCAGCATCTGGTAAAAAAGGTTGTATCTCTTATTGTAGTTGTGTCAGGCCCCTATATCGGGACCTGAGGGTTGATGGGTGAGGATCCTGGGGGGGGCTGCATGAACGTACATTTCTTGGGAACCACCAGGGGTCCCCGTCGGGGTCCTGAAGGAGTTGCGCCTCCGCCACCAGGACACCTGTGCCAGCGTGCCCTGCCTGCAGCAGGGAATAAAAGTGAGACAATCACTCCCAGCCTCTGCCGGTGATCAGTGCTTCTGCCTGTGAGACTGCCCCCCCACCCCCAAGCCTGTTAGTATTGACATATCATAGTGAGTCTTGTTGTGTGTTTCATGTGGAGTTTGGAAGTAAGTGTTGTGTGTGAAGTGTTGTCCTGTGTGCAGAGAGTGTCTGTGGAGAGTTGTCCTGTGTCTTGAGTGTTGCATCCATAGTCCCTGCCTTCACCTCCCTGATCCCTCCTGGTGTGCATCTCCTCTCCGGGGGCCGTCCCTTGGGGGTCGCACCCTCTGTCCCCACCTGTGCTACCCACCAGGGTTGGGTCCTGGGTCCTGTGTGTCTGCGTGGCAGTTATCTTGACACCTCGCTCCCTGCATCCCTGTGATGATCTATGGCTGGGGGTTTATGCCCTAAAGGTCCTTAAAGATCCGGAGGGACACTTTTCTACCGCGCTGCTGCCCGAGGGAGCATGTGTGGGTGTGTACGTACTTATTCCCTTACCATCTTCTCCTCCCTGTACACCCCCACCCCCCAATACCTCACAAGTTGTTGAGTTTGGGAGGACCAAAATCATTAAGATCCTGCTATTATGTCCACACTTTCCCTAGGACCAAAACTTAAGGCTACAAGTGGACGGAGATGGGGATGTCATCCATCTACATGGCAAGCAGCTGATCCAGCCCCAGACTTGGCCAGGGGTTGCTCCAGCTACACCATAGTGTTGCGGGTGATCCGTCTGCAATGCTATGGTGTGGGGGAGGGATGCTGCATGGGTGGACCGTGGCCTCGGCAGCTGCCGGATCCATTTAAA
This sequence comes from Sphenodon punctatus, assembly GCA_003113815.1. NCBI lineage: Eukaryota > Metazoa > Chordata > Lepidosauria > Sphenodontia > Sphenodontidae > Sphenodon > Sphenodon punctatus. The sequence goes on along the minus strand of QEPC01004630.1, from coordinate 6,701,276 downwards.
TTGGACCCAGGCGCAGCTGCAAGCAGGCAGACACAGGGGTGCAACCCTGGACTTGCTCTGAGGTTATGCACCCCAGTGTCCATGTGACAATATCATATATTGTCACTGTCTGGTGTCACTGTTTTCCTTCTGATCCAGTGGCTTCACCTTCACTAACGGGATGTACATTTGTATTACCAAGGTTTATTGATTATGTGTTGTGTTGTTTGCCACCCTGAGCTGCCAATGTGCAGGAGGGTGCGGGATATAAATATTTGGAATAAATAAATAAATAAATAAATAAATAAATAAATAAGGTCTATTTAATGTGCTGGAAATATTTAAAATTTTAATTTGTGGGAGAAGGTTCCCTTGCAAAGTTTTGGTACCCTTTTTCTCCAGATCTCATTGAAATTCTCATGAGAGAGACTGTTGTCATGAAGTTTTATTCCAGAATACTAGATCTAGAAGTACTGGTATATGTGGCTAAGGCTGTTTTCACATGATCATAAGTCCAGATTTAAGTGTTCATGTACACAGATATTCCTGAGTCCATAAATCCGGATTCTTGTTGTAGTCTGGAGTTATGCATCCTACTTTTGGAGGATTTATTTACTCCAGACTTAAATAAGTCCAGAATAGTGATCGTGTAGATGCTTGTTTCCGATGAGAGTCCTTCTCCCACCGTAGACAATTGCTTACTGCTTTTTCAGGATTACTACTTATTCCAAAATATTAATGATTGTGTAAACAATTATCCCTGCATGACAACTCTGGAATGACAAATCCAGATTTAAAGCTATTTCAAAAGAACTCTGCTCATGACGTTGATGGGGGCTGGGAGCCAGCTGGGCTCGACACACCCCACCTGTGCCTGCCCGCCCGCCCATTTTGCAGGGGGCTGGGAGCAAGTCTGAGACTCCACCGAGCCCCAGAGTTTTGTTTCCCACCCCCTCCCAGTGGCAAAGGGAGAGGGAGGCAGGGCCAAGGACTCCTCCCCAGGTTCCAGCGGGGTTCTGGCCCCAGCAGGGGCTTTAAAGAGGTGTGCCTGTCGTCCGCCACCAACACCACATTGACGGGGACTGGGAACCAGCTGGGCTTGCCCCACACCACCTGTGCCCACCGGGCCATTTTGCAGGGGGCTGGGAGCCAGTTTGGGACTCCACTAAGTCCCAGAGTTTTGTTCCCTTCCCCTCCTGGTGACAGAGGTAGAGGGGGTGGGGCCAAGGACTCCTCCCCAGATTCCAGTGGGGCTCTGGCCCTGACAGGGGCTTTAACATGGTGTGTCTGTTGGCAATGCTACAGGCATGCGCCACAGGCACGTGCCTAAGGGCCCTTGGGCATGGCCCTTAGGCAGGGCTTGGGGGGGGCTGGGGTGTGGGGAATTTACTGTGTTCTCTGTGTATCAGCGGGTGTTTGGGGAGAGGTTTTGAGGGGGGCTACTGTGGTTGGGGGGGAATGCAGAATATGGGAGGGGAGTGGGTTAAGGAGGGGGTGGGTGAGAGGTGGGAATGGGGGAGTGGGTGGGAATCCTCCCCCAGGTCAGGGAAGGGCAGGCGGAGGGAGGCTGGGGCCAGTCGGGAGGGTGACACAGCCATTGGGGTCATGATGGGGCACGGAAAGTATGGTCCCTACTGTTTAAGCTGTGAAGCGGGAGAGATGCTTGTTGTCGGTCCCTCTCACTTATCCCTTAGCAGCTGGGCAGGTGGTTCAGGCTCAGACAATCCCTGACTGTGTTTTGATGCTGGTAAATCTTTCTTTCTTCTTTCTTTCTTTTGTTAAATTTATTGGCCGCCCCCTCATGCCTACGGCATCTCGGGGCGGCTTACAGCACCATAAAAACACAATAATATTCATAAAATCATCACAGTTAAAAATTAAAGAAAGGAAAACACCCACAACAATTTATAAAATATCAGTAATACTCAGAAAAAAACCCTACCTACCCCACCCTCCCACCCTCCCCTTCGAAGGCCTGGGCGAACAGCCAGGTCTTGCAGACTTGACGAAAAGCCAGGAGACCTGGGGCCAGGCAAGCTTCCTATAGGAGGGAGTTCCACAAACGTGGCCCGGCCACCGAGAATGCCCTCTCCATTGTGGCCCCCTGTTTAACATGGGGGACCTCCAGAAATGTGCCTCCGGTAGACCAAAGGGATCGCTCTGAGGCGCGGAGGGCGAGGTGGTCCCTGAGATATGAGGGGCCCAGACCATGTAGGGCTTTATAGATCAATACTAACACCTTGAATCTGGCTTGGTATGGTATAGGCAGCCTCGCTAAATGCGAGGTCAGTAGTTAAAAAAGCAAGAAGTATCCAGGAACTGATCCTGGACCATGCTTCCGACTAGGGATGTGCGAACAGCCTGGAGTTCAGATGATCAGATGTTTGGACTAAAAATTTAGTTCAGGTTCATGGGTTCAGTCCCGCAGAGTTTGGACCCCCCCCCCGAACATTCAGAAACTTCGGCACCACCTGGAGGCTTGGGGCATTCCACGGGGGCCTGTGGGGGCATGGCAGGCTGTTGAAGACACAGCAGGAGCAGCAGCAGAGACCAGGAAGGTTGGGGCTTGCACCCCAGGTTGCCGGGGCAGGCAGGATCAGCGCTTGGCCCCCACTCGTGCCCGTGGGGGCATGGCTGGTCATCTGAGACCCAGCGGCATCAGCAGCAGCAGCAGAGGCATGGCATTGAAGGCTTCTAGGCATCAGTGGAGCAGCAGCAGAGGCCCAGCCAGGGCTTGGTGGCTCACATCCCTACTTGGCTGAGCATTGTAGGCTGGTGTCATACTCGGGCAATCTCAAAAAGCTCTACTACAAATTGGGCAAGCCTTTCCCGGTGGTGAATCTTGTGGACACCCAGCCCCCACCCACTGGCGTACTCATCTGAGCTATGCCCACCTACAAGAGGGAGGAGCAAATGACTGATGTGTAGTACCAGCAGAAGCAGACATTGGATTGCCAGGGCACAGTAATTGAGACTGGCACCCCTACTTGCCGGGGATTGCAAGCTGACTGGCATCGGTGGAGCATCAGCAGAGGCTCAGCCAAGGCTCGGTGGCTGGCACCCCTACTTGGCCAGGTGTTGTAGGCTCGCTGGCATCACTGGAGCATTTGAAGATAATGAAGTGAAACGACAGCCCTCCCTGCCTGGAATGTAGGCCCCAGAACTCTGGTGGTGGGTACTGGAGCTGGAGTGGTTGGCTGTTTTTTGATGTGGTGGAATGATGGCTCCCTGTGAGAGGAATGATGTCCCCAAAACCCTGATGGTGGGTCCTGGGACTGGAGTGGCAGATTCTGGATGAAGTGGATTGACAGCCCTCCCTGCCTGGAATGTAGGCTGGCTGGGATCAGTGGAGCATTGGCAGACAGTGAAGTGGAATGACAGCCCTCCCTGCCTGGAACGTAGGCCCCAGAACCCTGACGGTGGGTCCTGGAGCTGGAGTGGCTGGCTGTTTCCTGATGCAATGGAATGATGGCTCCCTGTGAGCAGAATGATGGCCCCCAACCCTGATGGTGTGTCCTGGGACAGGAGTTGCACCTTCTGGATGAAGTGGAATAACAGCCTTCCCTGTGAGGAGCGTAGGCCCCAGAAGCCTGATGGTGGGTCCTGGGGCTGAAGTGGCTGGCTGCTTCTTGATGTGGTGGAATGACTGCTCTCCATGAGCAGAATGACAGACCCAGAACCCTGATGGTGGGTCCTGGGGCTGGAGTAGCTGACTGTTTCTTGATGCTGTGGAATGACGTCTTCCCATTAGTGGAATGACAGTCCCAGAATCCTGATGATGTGTCCTGGGACTAGAGTAGCAGTTTCTGGATGAAGTGGAACAACAGTCCTCCCTGCCTGGAACGTAAGCTCCTGAACCCTGATGGTGGGTTATGGGCCTAGAGTGGCTGGCACCCCTACTTGGCCGGGTGTTGCAGGCTGGCTGGCATCGGTGGAGCAGCAGAAGAGGCCCGGCCAGGGCTTGGTGGCTGGCACCTTTACTCAGCCAGGTGTTTCAGGCTTCCAGACATCAGTGGAGCAGTGGCAGAGGCCTGGCCAGGGTTTGGTGGCTGACACCCATACTCGGCCGGGCATTGCAGTCTGCCAGGCATCAGTGGAGCAGTGGCAGAGGCCCAGCCAGGTCTCGGTGGCTGGCACCCATACTTGGCCAGATGTTGCAGACTGGCTGGCATCAGTGGAGCATTTACAGACAATGAAGGGGAATTACAGCCCTCCCTTCCTGGAACGTAGGCCCCAGAACCCTGATGATGGGTCCTGGGGATGTAGTGGCTGGCACTCCTACTTGGCCGGGCATTGCAGGCTAGCTGGCATTGGTAGAGCAGCAGCAGAGGCCCGGTCAGAGTTTGGTGGCTGGCATCCCTACTCTGCCGGGCATTGCAGGCTGCCGGGCATCGGTGAAGCAGCAGCAGAGGCCCAGCCAGGCCTTGGTGGCTGGCACCCATATTTGGCAGGACATTTCAGGCTGCCAGATCTCAACAAGCTCTTCTGCAAATTGGTCAAGCCTTGCCCGGTGGTGAATCCCATGACCACCCAGTTGCAGACATTGGATTGCTGGGGCAAAGTTCCCGTGGCACAACAGAGGCAGCAGAAGTGGACATTGCATTGTCAGGGCTCAGAATCCATGGCACAGACAGCAGAGGCAGCATTGGCACCAGCAGCAGACATTGGAATACCAGGGCACAAAACCCATGGCACAGACAGCAGAGGCAGAATTGTCAGCAGTAGCAGACATTGGAATGCCAGGGCACAGAACCCATGGCAAATACAGCAGATGCAGCATTGGCAGCAGCAGCAGACATTGGATTGCCAGGGCACAGAACCCGTGGAACAGCAGAGACAGCAGAAGCAGGATTTGCCTGTGCGCTGCACCCATGGAGCCAGGATGGTAGGATTTGCCAGGGAAGAGCTCCCATACAGCAGCAGATGGCAGTACCAAGACTGCGTGGGCACATTTGGATTTGCAAGGGCAGAGCACCCATAGATCAGCAGACAGCAGCAGCAGGATTACCAGGCCATTGGGGCACATGACCCAGGATTGCCAGGGCAGGAAGACAGGCACCTTGGCATGAGAGGCACGAAGGCTGGGGCAAGGATTCAGCTTTGCCCACAGAGCGGGCAGACAGGCACTTTGGCATGATCAGAAGGCAGACTGAGGCAGGGTTCGAGCTTCGCAACCAAGGTGGACAGATTGGCATTTGGCAGCGTGGCACGAGCATCGGAAGGCATGCTGAGGCAGGCTTTGATCTTGGCAACCTGGGAGGGCAGGTAGAGTGGCAGCGTGGCATGAGCATGGGCAGGCAGGCTGAGGCAGGTTTTGATCTTGGCAACCTGGGCAGGTGAGCAGACAGGCAGCGTGGCATGACAGGCAGTAGGGAAAGCAGGCTGGGACCTCGGCAGGGCACTCAGATAGGCTGGCGAAGACTGTGCAGCATGAGAGAGAGTCAGTCAGATAGGTGGGCCGAGATCATCTAGCCAGAGGCTGATGGCAGGCTTACAGCTTCCCAATGCCACCCTGCATCATGAGGTCAGTCAGATAAACCAGTCGAGGCCATCTAGTCAAAGAGAGAGACAGAGTGGCGCTGAGCATTGGGAAGGAGAGACAGCACCTCAGCAGCAGCAGCCCAGATTGAGGAGGAGTCCCGTTCCAAGACTGCCCCTGGCATGGGATGGCGTGTGCCACTGAACCATCAATCCATGTCCAGGGGTAGCTCAGGGAATTCCAGCAGCGAAAGGTTCACCTTCATGAACAACAACTGCTCCACCAAATTGGCCCCCAGTCTCAGGCGGTGCGGCGAGCAAATGTCCCCTGCCATAGAGAACACTCGCTTGCTGGGGACACTTGTTGGTGGGCAGGACAAGAGACCCTTGTCCACTTTGAACAGGGCTGGCCACACCTTGGTCTTGCCGGCCCCGTAGGCCAATGGTTCGCTGCTGGGTTTGATGCACGGCTCCTCCTCCAGGTAGCTCTCCACTGCTGCTGAGGCACTGTTGTAATCCCTCATGTAACTGTCCTTTGGCACGACCTCCACCACTGCCCTCAGCCATGCTGCCTGCCCTACTGTGCATGAGCCCATGCTCCCCAGAGTGGCCTGAACGTACGTGCTGCTGCTTCTGGCAACAGGGTTGCTGCTGATGCTCAGCCTGCTGCTGGTGCTACTACTGCTAGGGCTGGGGGCAGAGTAGACCCTGCCGGCTGAAAGGGGTGGCTGCTCCCACTCCCACCATCCCCAGGGGTGATCTGCTGCTGCTGCCACGCACTCTCAAGAGCCCGCTCTACCTGCCGGACTAACCTTCCCCATAGTCTTAACCTTCCCCATAGTCCTATCAATGTTTTTTCCATAGTAAAGATATACCACAGTCTTGTCTTCCATTCGTTTATCGTGGGCGGCTTTGTGTCTTTCCACCCTTTTGCAATTGTTTGCAACGCTGCCACAAACATAATCCCATACATTTTTGATAGGTTTGGATTAAAGGTATATCTGTGTAAATTCCACATAATGCAATCTTGGGTACCTGGGGTAGTTTCAAATTTGTGGCCTTATATATTTCTTCCCATATCTTCCAAAAAAAACATTTAAGTACCCGCACAGGACCACCAACAATGTAGGTGGTCGCTCTCTTTGTCACAGCCCCTCCAACATTTATTACTTTATCCTTTCACTATCTTTTTTATGTTCTTTTTTCAGGTGTGTCACTATTGAAATTATTTTCCCTCTTAGCACCGCCTTGGAAGCATCCCACAAAGTCAATGGGAACACTTCTCCATTATCATTAGTTTTAAAATAGTCCTGTAGTTCAGTCTGTAGTTCAATCCTATAGTTCAGACACTTCCAGTGTCTCATATTACTATCTTTGGTATCATGTAGGTCGAATTGTAGTGTTATGGGGTTATGATCAGAAAGAGTCGAGGCCGTGATATCTGTTTTTTTACACCTATTGATATGAATTCTATCAACCAGTATACGATCAATCTTGGAGTAAGAGTTGTGCCTATTTGAGTAACATGTGTATTCCCTGTCTTTGTCATTAAGTAATCTCCAAGTGTCACATAGATCCTGCTGAGCTAAAAGTTTTTCAAGTTGCCTTGCTAATTTGTCCTTTCCCTGTTTAGATGATCTGTCTAATTCCATTAGAGCCAAGTTAAAATCATCCGCCGGGATCACCATGCCCTGCATTTCAATTTTTAAGTCTTTGAGTATTTTCTTGAAAAAAGTTAAGGTCCCTTCATTAATGAGGGTAATAACCTGGGCATTTATTTTACCCCTTAGTAGTAAGTATCTTCCTTCATTGTCCTGTTTTTTCTTTTCCAATGTGAACTTTGTACCCTCTAAAATTCCAATTGCTACTCCTGCTTTTTTCTTCCCTGCACATGAGTAGTATGTTTTTGCTAATTTTTTGCCTTTAAATCTATGTGTATCTGCCTTTAATAAATGAGTTTCTTGTAAAAAAAAAGAAGAAGTTGGGGTTACTAGATTGGATTATATGTGAGACTCTNAATGAGGGTAATAACCTGGGCATTTATTTTACCCCTTAGTAGTAAGTATCTTCCTTCATTGTCCTGTTTTTTCTTTTCCAATGTGAACTTTGTACCCTCTAAAATTCCAATTGCTACTCCTGCTTTTTTCTTCCCTGCACATGAGTAGTATGTTTTTGCTAATTTTTTGCCTTTAAATCTATGTGTATCTGCCTTTAATAAATGAGTTTCTTGTAAAAAAAAAGAAGAAGTTGGGGTTACTAGATTGGATTATATGTGAGACTCTATTCCTTTTGATAGGGTGGTTCAAGCCTCGTACGTAGAATGATAGTAGCTTCATATTATTCATTTTGTTGTTTAATTTTGTACCTTGTTAATTTAAAGGGTAGTGTTTGTTATGTTTGTGGATTATTTTGTGGATAAAATCATTCGGATTAACCTCGGTTTCAATGCCGCACTTTCTGCAGTGGGGATACCAGAGGTTATTAAAGCCCCGTCTTGTCTGATGTTGTGGTATCAGTTTCGGTCAGTGACCCCTGCTGATGTGGAGGATGTTCTTGGGGATGTTAGGGCTACCCATTGTGAATTAGGTCCATGCCCGTCCTGACTGGTTAAAGCCTTTCGGGAGACCATGGGACCGCTGCTGGCTGAGGTGGTCAATGGCTCCCTTCGGGAGGGCAGGGTGCCGGGCTGCCTCAAAGAGGTGACGGTGTAGCCCCTGCTCAAGAAACCATCACTTGACATTGACTCCCTTGCCAGCTATCAGCCAGTCTCTAACCTTCCCTTTTTAGGGAAGGTTATTGAATGGGTGGTGGCCCGACAGCTGCAGTGTATCTGGATTGTGTTGGTTTTCTTGATCCCTTGCAGTCTGGATTTAACCCAGGTTATTTCATTTTCATTTCATTTCACCTTTTATTTGTATCCCACTCTCTGTCGAGGCGGCTAACAACAAAGGTAGAAACATACAAAATAACAATAACAACTATAATTCAATACAAAACAACATAACCCAAGTAACCCCTCAATTATTACAATATAACA
>QEPC01004630.1:6675023-6692682 GCA_003113815.1 Sphenodon punctatus | reverse complement strand
CGAGCTGCATGGCAGGAGGGGCGGGATAGAAATGTATAAATAAAAATAAATAAATAAAATAAAACACTGCCCGGAGGCAGCCTAAAGTAGCCGCAGCTGTAGACGTGACAGGCTGCCATTGAAACCAACTGACCACAGCTGCCTGGAGCAAAGCAGTTTAGCAGGAGAACTTTTTACACACAAATGCTCTGGGAGAAGTTCTACACAGAAGTTCAAAGAGCCGGATGTTTAAGATCTGGGTGAGTGATTGAGACACACAGAAAGTTCAGGATGTTACAGCAAACATGCAGGAGAAATGTGTGTGTAAAAACACCCAATGGCAAAACTCCCATTGACTTCAGTGGTGGAAAATTGTCCTACAAATGTTTGAAAGTCTTCTCTTTATGAATGTATAGATTGATAAACATACCCTATCCAGATTCTCTTATGATACTCAAACTTGATCACTCTTGTAACAGACTTTTTGATGATGATAACCTGTTGATGATAATAATATAAAATCTTAATATCGCCTGCCTTACAATTCAAACGTTAGCAAAAGAAAAGGTTATGCTCTTAGAATATGAAATTCTATGTTGTGTATGCTTAACTTGAACATTTTCTATATGTTGCATTAACTTATTTATGATCTGTTGCTATGGAAATCAGGTGTAATTAATGACAACAAGTAAGTACTCCAAGTCATTAGGCACCTACTGTGATGGCAGTCAGATTGCCAATACTCCTCCCATGCCCATAGCTTGAAAGTCTAGATTTAATTGACCAAATGCTAATTCCAAATTAACAATAAAAACAAAAGGAAAACAAACAAAATGAGCACAAACCAGGGCTAACGAAAGAACAGACACCAAAATCCCACCCCAAATAAGTAATACTTAGCAAACTCAGATTCTGGCACATGCACGCAGGGCTTCTTCCATTGAAGTGACTGGGAGTTTTCCCATTCATTTCTATGGACTTTGGATCAGTCCCAAAAGGGACAAGTTCCATATGTGAGGGGTTTTTTTAACTAAGAAGCAAGGTACAACAAATAATTTTTGACAGCCCCACACATTTATCTCCTGGTAAATCATTGTACCATTGAAATTATGTCATCTCTTCTCCTGTGGCCTTATCCAAGTATGGAGGAAAATAAGGGAGAACACGGCATCCTTAAAGAACTAATCTACTCCTGTGCAGCCTAGTGAATACAGTGCTGATTTGCACCAGGGAGATCTGGGTTCAAACCCAGTCTTTGCCATGAACTCACTGGATAGTCTTGGGCAAGCCACTATTTCTCAGCCTTAGTTCCCATCGGTAAACTGGGAATAACAATAATGATCTATATTAGCTTTCAGGGTTGTTGAGAGGGTGAAGTAGAGAAAGCAGTATGGAAATTTATTTATTTATTTATTTATTTGCATTTGTTGATAAATAACTAATGATAAATGATAAATAACTAATGTTACTGAGGTATTAATCCATAATTTTCACAACTATCAGTTGAAGAAAGTGGGGGAAGGTGGGAAATTGGACAAAATGTTTGGCAATGTTGTAGATGTCTTAAATTTGCTTTTCAACACTAATGGCACACATTTAATGGCATGAAAAATAACAATAATAAATAATAATTTTATATATATAGCACCGCCTTCCCCGAACCAAATGGCGTGGGGCACATCACAAAAACAATTCAATTAAAATACATCAAAATATGATCCATTTTAAAACAAGTTTAAAAGGAAAGGATGGAAGGTGAAAAAATAAAATCCAGCAGTGGCTCCCCTAAAAGCACCAGGAAAATAAGATGCGGAGGGAGGCTGTTTTTAAACGGAATGTGCCAATGCAGGTTCACCCATCCTCTACCCACCCACGAAAGCACCCATATGAAGGTGGTGTGGGTGGGTGTGCACTCCCATGACCCACGCACCACCCACTCGTGCCCCTGCATGGAGCATTGGGGGAAAATCCAGGATGGTCTGACTGGGACAAGCAGTGGACAATGTGTGGACAGAGGCACACACCCATCGAAGTCCATATGATCCCCCCCACACACTCACCAGATGATTCGTGCATGGGCGCTCCACGTGGCACACATGGACCCACCTCCCAGATGTGCCTGTTTAAAAATGGCCTAAGATATCTGGAGGGAGCAAGTTCCACACAGAGGGACCTGCTACAGCAAAGGCCTGATCGCCTGCTGACTTAAGTCATCATGGTGGGATCCCCAAACTGCAGGTGGTTTCTGAGCACAGATAACCATCAGGGAGAGACTCTAGGAGCAGGTTTCAAATACAGCCAGGACCTATACTGTTCAGATTCCTAAAGACTAGCAGCACAATCATAAATTCAGTCTACCACTCTACAGGCAGCCACTGCAGTGAACACACGGCGGGCTTAATATGACCTCGGCTGCCCAAACCAGGAAGCAGCCATGCTATCACATTCTGAACAAGCTGCAAGTGATGGAAAAGCACTGCTGGATGCCCATAGAAAATGGAGTTACAAAAAGTAAGACTTGTGGTCCCTAGGGCATAGGTTACTGTTCACAATCAGCCTGGGATAAATATGGGCATTGCTAGATTGCAGGGCTGAAAAACACATCTTCAAATTACATCTGATACCTGAACTTTCATGGAAAAAGTGTGATTGAAGTTGGCACCCACATTTTTTACCTAGCACACTACATCAACTGGTCCCCATGTAGGGGTCTGGGGAAGGAGAGGGCATCCTCATATCAACTTCATCTCCTCATAAGTATCACCTCTGTCTTCCCTGGATTGAACATGTGACAGCTCTAATGCATCAGCTGGCTAAACCTTTCAGACACTTTTCGCACGGACGCCACCCCCCTCACCGACGTGTGTGGGCAGGTAGGAAGGAGGTGCTGCTCCATCCACCTCCACCAATCACCCAAGCATGGAGCAACAGGCACCAATGGTGGATGTTCTGTGCATTGATATGGGTGGAGGTGGGTGGGCGTCTGTGGAATGGGCCGCCCATGCACCGCCCACCAGCTGCCACCTCCACCCATCCCCCATGGACCACGGCATCTCTGCAGTCCATTTGAAAATGGCCTCAGTCATTCCACTAGGGCAGAGGCAGAGATGATATGGCTTGTGGGATATGAAATATAGCACTGTGTATCATCGGCCTACCAATGATGATCAGCCCTGTGATTAATCATGACCAGGAACCCGTGTTCATTACATTTTCCACATTGCCCTTAACTCTCAGAGAACACAGGACCCTTAAGGGGAACAGAGGAGTGGTAAGAGTTTTTCACCTTAAGAATGTGTGTTGTTTAGAACAATACCCACTCTAAGAGTGTTTTGTGAATGTATCTTTATTACAGTATGTCAATGTGGCTCACTATTCCTGTGCATTTACTTCATATAAGCATAATCTTCAATTCAGAAGACCTTGGCCAAATTCTTAGGAGGTATAAATCAATGTAGATCCATCAGCTTGCATGAGAATAAGTCCAACAATCTAGTCTAACAAGTTTAGTGAACTAGTCTAAATTCCATGTTCCTTGGTCTTGCAGAAGACCAAGAAAGATAAACAGCAGACTGACCACAGTGCTTTAGTTCTGATACCAGAGACAGATCTGGCATGATCTGCAGAATCACTGCAATCACATGGCTTCCATTTCTCCATCAAAGATTACTCTGCTGTTTTACTCTGTGTGAAGATTACAATTCTGAGTTCACAGAAATTGCTCTTTTTGCCCCCACAAAATCAGTTCATTTTTTATATGGTAGTGAAATGAAGTTAATACAATTGTTAAAAACAGGTAGATCTGAGCATGCCTGAAGAAGGGCCCTGTGTGGCCTCAAATCTTGCTTGCTCTCTCTAACAGAAGTTGGTCCAATCAAAGATATCTTCTTCTGAACCACTTTCTCTCCATCTTGGGGTGTTTTCAGACGTTACGGGGCCGCTTGGCCCCGTACCGAAAACAACCCATTAATTCCCCGCCAGGGTCACCCCGTCACGCCATATCAGACGTGCCGGGGGGATCCCGGTGGGGAATCTGGGAGGGGGCGGGGCCGCGAGGCGCAACGTGCGGCCGCACTGCCCCGCCCCCTCCACACACCCCACCGCCCGCCCTCTGGGGAGACGGGCTGGCGGCGGGGCCAATGTGGCCACCGCATCGGGCCGGATTTGCCATGGCCTGGGATCCCGCCGGGGATCCCGGGCCGTGGCAACTGGCCAGACGTTACTTTTTTTTGGTCCCCGCTGGGGATCTTTTTGACCACGCTTCCCGGGACATTCCCCCGGCTAGCCCGGGAAACGTGGTTCAATTTGACCCCTTGCGGGTATTGACAGTGGCGAACATCTGACGGTCGCCAAACAGATGTGCGAGCCACAGTGACCACAAGTGGGTATTCACCGTGGTTCACTGTGATCTCGTAACATCTGAAAATACTCAAAGTGTATATTGTGTCACCAGTGACTAATGTATAATGGATAGATCACTTCCACCTTTTGGCTACGGGCAGCATTATATTGTAACAGTTTGGAAATGTTATGGGTTTTAAAAAAATCAAATGAAACATTTGCAGAGAGATTGTTGACAGCTTCTCCAAACTGTGAAATGCTTTGGTATTAGCTAGCTAGAGTTCTATTGTTATGTTTAAACCAGTCTATGGTGCTTGTTCGTTTTGTGCAATAAAGGCAGTTTTTCCCTTTGCTGCAAGGTCTTATCTATTGTACCCCAGTAAGCTGAATGGTTGGGATAACACTATAGAGGGCTGTTAGCTCTACTAAAGAACAAGTGGAATCAGGTTGATGTAAGCAGTCACTTCAGATTGACTGTGGTACACTCTTCCTGCCTCAGGAATACTTGAGAGTATCTTGTATTGTGTTGTATTGAAATAGTGTTTTCTTGCTGAATGAATTATGTACTGTTTGTTCTTCAGCCTCTTTTGAGCACTTAGCTGTGAATGTTTGCATCAGTGCCAGTGGTTGTGAGATGATCTCATTAGAGAGGAAGGGAGAAAGATGAATATATTATTAAGCACGGAACTATTTCTCAACTATGTAACATCTATCTACTATAAAAATGAAACCATATCATTCCTAGTCAGGAGAAGCCATATGCAACCATATTGTCCAGAAGATGATAATGCTACTGTTTAGATGTTCTGACTATTCTACCTGCCCTGTGTGATATGTCCTATGATGCCTAAGTCTGGCTAGGATCTATCTACTCTTCTCTCAGAGTGCCCATCGTCATGGTATATGGCCAGTTTTACACAGACCTCGGGGAGGGGGGGGGGAATCCATGTGCATGCTGCTGCGGGGGCCATGCATGGGGGGAAGTATCAGACGGGTGCACACCCATCTCTACCCACCTCCACGCACAAAGCAATCTGGCTTTTCGCCGGCTGGTCCATGTGTGGAGATGAGTGGAGGTGGGTGGAGATGGATGGGTCACAGGAGTGCACGCCCACCCACCACCATTTTAACATGGGTACTCCCCCATGTGTCCACTGGGTGGACATGTGGGGGAGCACCTCATGTAAAAACAGCCTATGTGTCTTGTTTCTAAGGAGAGTAAAAAAGAAAGTGCTACATAAAAAATACTTCAGTTCTGGCATGTATGCCTGAGGGTACAGGGTAGTCCTTCCTTACTCCAGTGATTAGAGTTGAAGTCAATGGGTTAGACTTCTGACTACTTGCATTTGAAAAGGTTGTAAGACTCCCTGTTAGCACAGGCATGTGATCTTTAATCACACTTTTTTCATTTCAGAAACAATAAAATAAGGACTATAAAAATGGCAGCAACCATGAAGATGAAAGAAGTTCTGTAAATGAACTGTAATTTAAAGTGGCTCTTCCATATGCTTTTTCCTGAGGCAACGTTAAATAAGGCATTGGAACCTCTGCTTGCTCTATTTTGACAGTACTCAACAATACATGATGCCTAGATATCAGCTGTAAGAAAGGGATGAACAAATTAGTCTCCCCCTGAGTCTTCAAAATGTTTTCTTGTGGCCTTTTGTTTCATCAGGCAAAGATAAAACAAACCCATCTCCTTTCCCTCCACCAAACACCTCTCTGTCTCACCACTTTTTGAACTAATTTGGTTTGGAACAGCTAACTACAAAATAAGGAGGAGAGATAAAAAAAATTATCTTGAAGCCAGGTAATTCCTAGTGAGCTTCCTCTTAACTACCTAATTCTTCTGTCTGGGCTGCTGCTCATTTGTCCTCCCCCCCCTCTCCTCTTACTCCCCTATTTTACTATGACATGGTGTCTTTAGGTTGCCCGGCAACCACTATAGGACTGCTGCACATGCGTGTTAGGTAGTAAATTCTTATCATGCTTTATTTTTTTCTTTTTCTTCCTTTTAAATGAAGAACTTCCTAACAGGACATTTTCTTTTCTGATGGATAAATAATATCGTGGGAATTTCAAAAGCGACGCAGTATGCCTGCAAGAATGTAGATAATTTATTACAATTCATGAAAAACACACAAACCCACATTCACCTGATGTGATTATCAGTTATAGTCTCCTCTTAAATATATATATAAACCTTCTGTTTCCTGAAAGCTATGAGTGAGGCACTAGGAATTCTATCATTTTAACAGATCCAGCAGTGAGAGAAAAGGTTCTGGACTAGTTCCATATACTTTTTTGTGTGTAAGAAAACAGACAAAGCCTTCTGCCTTGCTTCCCCTCCTTGGCAAATCCTAGTGTCCTGCTGCTTTCATTTGTTTTTGATCTGCCTCATTAAAAGACTATTGATGGCTTTAACTATTGTCCTTGTTTAGGTGCTGATTTACAAGCACTAAAATCTGACTGTGCTAAGATTAATGGGAGCCCATGGAGTTTACAATTATCCTTGGGTCCCTTGACCACACATGTAGGGGTTTTGGTAGGGGTCATGCACTCTTATGAAAAACTCCAAGCAAGCTTAAACCTGGGAACGTTTTAATAGGATTGAATTTGTAATAGGATTTGGCAGCTTGGCCTAAACTATATGGTGTATTTTTTTCTTTAATGTGGAGTCATTATTATCTTAGAACGATGTAGGGTTTTGTATATGTTGTTAAATAGTCAAATTAAGATTTGTTTTTAATAACAAAAAAGAAGGAACTTTTCAATGCAGATTTTACTTTTTATTTTATTTTTTTAAAAGGGAGAGCGAAATGTTTTTTATACTATGTATTATGCTTCAACCAGCTGAAAATAAGGATTTAAATTCAGTGGAATAAAATTTCTGATGTGATAATCTGTATATTTTTAGCTAATGCACTCGAACAAATTCTGAAAGTCTGAGACAGCATGCTGCCTAAACTAAAAAATAATTCTCCAAGAAAGTATTTCTGTGACTTCATTGAAGCAAGGGTTATGAATAACAAAGGACTCCCAGACCAGCTCCTCCCTTAGTCAAACAACAAGGGCACATTAGGAAGTGGCAGTGTTGGAATAAATTAGTTTTATTTAAAATAATACAGCAAGCAGAGAGAAAATGATGTGAATATATGAAAGAATCTAAAAAGTGGACCTTTATCAGTAATTAGTTTTCACTTAGAAGTTGACAATACTTGATTTGAAGCTTTTTCACACTCTCCACTTGTGTCAAAATTTTTGCATACCATTTTATTATGTTAGGTGATGTCTGTGCTGTGTTATTGAACTTGTGTTCAATAACACACCAGGGCCATGATGCATTGGTTTCTCTCTCTCTCTCTCTCTCTCTTTCTCTTTTTGGTAGTGCAGCAACGGAGTGCCTGGATATATACGGCAATTGTCCATGGGGTCATATGAGTGCCTTCTTATGGGACATAAGTCGTAAATCCTATGACACCAAAGAAGTTACAGTGGCTATAAGGTGTCATGAAAAAGTAACGGGAAGCTAAATTACCCATTCAGCTTGACTAGCTTTAGAAGTCCCAGAACACTAGAAATCTGTGAGGTTTTGACTAAAACTGAAGACCCACATTCTGCACTGTCTTCCTTGCTTGGTAACATAAGAAACAGGAAGGGCGGAAGAGAAAGCAGGCTTTAACTTACAACCTGTATTGGTGCAGACAAAGATCCATAGAATATTTTTTATTTTCATTGTGAAATATTAGAAGAGGTCACTCTCGTACCTCTAGTTTTGTCTCAACTTAAATGTTGGTTAAAATTCAAATTTGGGCACATTTTAGGTAAGGACATGTATTTCTTAGCAAGTGTTATCTAAATTCTATGGGAAGACTCCATTTCTGTGTTACTCTGTCACAGAAAACTGGACATTCTGAGAAAGATTCTGATAGCTGCAAAAGTGGAGGTGGCTATTAAATAGAATGTGAAAATGGATAATCAACACAGTATCCCTTGCAATACTGATTTTGATATTAAAATGAAGTTACTGAACAAATTAAACCTAAATACATGCATTCTACTCAATGGCTTTTCCTAGTGTCCACCTGTACGTAATGAAATAAACATTGAAAGCCACATCAGATTAATTCCAATTTTTTTAGGCATCAACACAGGAGAAATACCCAATTCATTTTGGTGAAAACTGGTAATGCCAAAATGGCTTAACCCAGGAGACATCTACACCTACATGCACAGTCCTCCTCATGCAATATGTAGGTTAGCCATAGAAAAAATGATTAGTTCACTTACCTCATGATGTCAGAATGGCCCCATTTTTGCACAAAGGTTAGCACCTTTGTGCCAAAATAGAGGAAGAGATCCGGGTCTTCAACAGGTGGATGCAGAAGACTATTTGAAGTTAGAAATAGTAGTGGGAGGAACTTGACAACTTGATTGGCAGCTGATATTTGAGAAATGAAGCTGTGCTCTGCTTTTAGGTAGGGCAGAAACCAAAATGAGATAATTTCAGGGCAGGTAGTATATAAATGTAGCTTACTGTAGAAGCCAGTTTCCCTTTATTTAATCATAATAAAATAATAGAATAATAAAATATATAAAATAATATTATATTTGTATATAACATCCCCAGCACCCACAGTCAGTTTCTGTGACTTGCTAAGGCTGTATCTCCTGCCCACAGTGCTTCTGAGTGGGGGACCTGTCTGTTCGTGTGGGTGTCTGCCCCAGGTTCTATGGGACAGGGATGCATGGGCACCCATTGCCTCACACTGTTTTGGCTTGCCCCACACAGCACACTCCAGATTTTTCAGTAGTGCCCCGTGAGTTGTCATGAGTGGGTGCTTCTTGGCTCACAGGAGTGCACATCCCACTGCACCACCTTGAGACAGGTGGTCGGGTGAGTGGCTACTGGGTGGCCATACGCTGTAGCAGCTTGTTTAAAAACACCCAGTGAGTCAGAGCTGAAAGGACTACACTCAGAGAGCTCTGCCCTACTGTCTACTCTGACTCTGCTTTGCTTCTGAGGGGTGGGAAGGTGCTAACTACCTGATCATCAGTTTTCTGCATCTCCAGGACCATTTCCTTAGGGTCTGCGTCAGTAGAATTTCTGGTAAGTCAAGCATCTTTACATAGCTGGAGAAATTTGACTTAAGCAGACTGTACTCTGTGTGTGTGTGTGTGTGTGTGTGTGTGTGTGTGTGTGTGTGTGTGTGTGTGTGTGTGTGTATATATATATATATATCCTGCATTTTCAGTTTACAGTTCTGGGGTGTTTTTTTTACCTGCCTAAGGAAGACAGGGCCCTGTGTGTTCAGAAAGCTTCCTAAAACTCACAAACAGAATTTGATTCAATAATTTATTTATTTATTTGCATTTCTTAGCTGCCCCCTCATGCCCATGATATCCCGGGGCAGCTTACAACACAAAAGTAGCAATAATTTAAAATAACAATCAACCACACACAAAAATTAAAACATTAAAACATATAAATTTACCTAAAAACAACCACCACCCCACACTTTTATCCCACCCACCCCCTTCCTCTGAAGTCCTGGCAGAACAGCCAAGTCTTACAGGCCCAGCAGAAGGCCAACAGACTTGGGGCCAGACGGGTTTCCTCCAGGAGTTCCACAATCACGGTCTGGCCACCGAGCACGCCCTCTCCATTGTAGCCCCCCACTTTATACGGGGGATCTCCAAGAAGATGCCCCTGGCAGACCGAAGGGGCCGCCTTGGGGCATGGAAGGTGAGGCGGTCCCTGAGGTATGAAGGGCCAAGACCGTGTAGGACTTTATAGGCCAAAGCCAACACCTTGAATCTGGTTCGATACGCTGTAGGCAGCCAGTGCAGCGCGCGGAGCATGGAAGTAATATGCTCCCATTGGCTCATCCCTGTCAGGAGAGGCGCCACCGCATTCTGCACCAGCTGCAGCCTCCGAACCAGCGTCAAGAGAAGCCCAACATAAAGCGCGTTGCAGTAGTCCAGCCTTGAGGTGATGAAGGCGTGGATGAGGGTGACCAGGTCGGGTCTGGAAATATATGGACGCAACCTCCACACCAGATACAGCTGGTGGAAGGCAGCCTTCGCCACCATCTCCACCTGCTGATCTAGGCGGAGATCTGAGTCCAATAACACTCCCATATTCCAAACCTGCTGGGCTATGGGAGGGTGGACCCCCTCTACGAGGGGAGCTGACGAGGGGAGCTGACACCTCCCTCACCCTACCCACCGCCATCAGTCTTATCAGGATTGAGCTTCAGTCTGCTCTGCCGTAACCAATCCGCCACAGCCTCCAAACATTGGGACAGTACTGAGACAGTAGGACCTGGGTCAGTTGAAAAGGAGAGGTAAAGCTGGGTGTCATCAGCATATTGGTGGCAATGCACACCAAAACATCTCATGATCTCCCCCAAGGGCTGCATATATACATTAAACAATAATGGAGACAGAATTTAACTTTGCAGAATGCCACAATCCAGGGCCCGGGGTCTGGAAGACTCAGCCCCTAGGACAACCCGCTGGCTTCTCCTCGAGAGGAATGATCAGAACCATCCAAGGACAGTCCCATCCAGATGTCCCAGGGTTTGCAATTGTCTCAGAAGCAGCCCATGGTCCACTGTGTCAAAAGCGGCCGAGAGATCTAGCAGGACCAGAAGTGTTGAATGTCCTGCATCCATCTCCCAGCAGAGATCATCCACCAAGGCCACCAAGGTCGTCTTTGTACCATAGCTGGGGTGGAACCCTGATTGAAATGGGTCAAGGAAACCGATGTTGTCAAGATGAGCTTGGAGCTGTAGTGCCACCGCCCGTTCAATAACCTTTCCTAAAAAGGGAAGGTTAGAGACAGGTCGGTAGCTGGCAAGTGCATCCACATCTAAAGATGGCTTCTTCAGCAGGGGGCGCACCACGGCCTCCTTGAGACCGGGGGGCAATCTCCCCTGCCGAAGGGATGTGTTGATTACCCCCGCCAGCACTGGCCCCAATGTCTCCTTGGAGGCTTTCACCAACCAGAACAGGCATGGATCTAACTCACAACTTGTGGCTCTAACAGACCCCAGGACATCCACAGCATCAGCTGGTGTCACTTCCTGAAACTCAGCCCTAAAAGATAGACCAGATGGGGCCTCCACCACGTCACACTCCATCTCTACTGTTCCTAATCCAGTGTTGAAGTTGCTCTGGATTTGAGCAATCTTGTCTGCAAAGTAGATAACAAACTCCTCGCAGTGGGCCTGGGACAAGTCCCCATCCAGGCGGAGGGAGGCCGGACTGACCAGCCCCCGCACCACCCGGAACAGCTCCGCTGGATGTGACTTTACAGACGGTATGAGGGTGGCAAAGAATTCTTTCTTTGCCGTCCTCACAGCCTCAACATAGGGCCGCAAATGGGCCCTATGGAGAAGTCGGTCAAATTCAGAGCAAGTCCAACGCCAGCATCGCTCTAGTTGCCTACCTGCCTGTTTCATACACTGCAGCCCCTCAGTAAACCAAGGAGCCCTGCCATGATGAGACAGAGGTAGGAGACGTCTCAGAGCCACCCTGTCAATGGCCTCCCTGAGCAAGATGTTCCAAGCCCGGATGAGCTCATCAACAGAGCGGCCATCAGGGTCTAATGGTAAATCCCCCAGGGCCTCCTGGAACCATTGAGATTCCATCAGCCTTCGGTAGCAGACCAACCTAACTGGTCCATTCCCCTTCTGGAGATGGTGCGCTAAGAGACTGGCCTGGAGGAGGTAATGATCCATCCATTACAAGATACCACCATGTCTCCATCTGTGAATATGCCATTGATATTAGTATTTATTTATTTATTTATTTATTTATTTTCTAGATTTCCACCCTGCCCCTCCTGAGAACAGCTCGGGGTGGCTTCCAACAATAAAAATATATATAAAATACATATAAAACAATTTAAAACACATTAAAAATACAATAAAAGGTATTAAAACAGGGCCCAGGAAAACATTAAAACTATAAATAGGGTAGGGGGAGATAAAAACCCACTAACACCCCCTCCCCTCCCTCCCCAAAGGCCTGGGTGAGCAGCCAGGTTTTACAACTTCACCGGAATGTCAACAGGCTTGGGACCAGGTGAACTTCCTCTGGAAGGGAGTTCCAAAGATGAGACCCAGCCACCGAGAATGCCCTCTTCATTGTGGCCCCCTGCTTAATGCAGGGGACCTCCAGGAAGGCACCCCTTGCAGACCAAAGGAGCTGCTCTGGGGCACGGAGGGCGAGGCAGTCCCTGAGGTACGAGGGGCCCAGACCATGAAGGGCCTTATAAATCAACACCAAAACCTTAAACCTAGCTCGGCACGCTATTGGCAACCAGTGCAGAGTCCGGAGCACAGGTGTAATGCTCTCCCAATGACCCGTCCCCGAAAGGAGACGGGCCACCGCATTCTGCACTAGCTGCAGCCTCCGAACCAGGAACAAGGGAAACTCCACGTAGAGCACGTTGCAGTAGTCCAGCCTCGAGGTGACGAAGGCATGGATGAGGGAGGCCAGGTCCGGGCCGGAGATGAACGGACACAGCCTCCGCATCAGATGCAACTGGCGGAAAGCAGCCTTTGCGACTGCCTCCACCTGCCGCTCCAGGCGGAGATCCGCATCCAATATCACCCCCAGACTCTGGACCTGCTGAGCTATAGGAGGGCGAACCCTCCCCCAATGAGGGGGGGCACTACCTCCCTCGCTTTCCCCACCAACATCACCTCCGTCTTATCGGGGTTGAGCTTCAGTCTGCTCTGCCACATCCATTCAGCCACGGCCTACAAACACTGGGATAGCAACGAGACAGCAGGATCTGGGTCGGTTGAAAAAGAGAGTTGAAAATACATAAGTGAATTTTAGAAACTGGCAAAGGTTGGGAGGATTTTGCAGTTGGGTAAGAACATGTATGCTAGTTCATATGCTTTTATCATGAGTGTAACAGGGTCAAGGATACCGGGGATAAGTGATGGCATGATGCTGCCCAAGGAGTCATGCTCTTCATAGGAATCTTGCTTCAAGTGTCCTTTATTTACATACAGTGACCCATCACCATACACAGTTTCTCTATATACATGTACAGTTCAGACCTTTGAGGTGTGGACTTCTCTGTACCCGTCACTCTGATAAGGCACTGTCTCTCCTCAGGCCAGATGCTATAGCAATAGAATATTTTAATTTTATTAATATCTTACATTGTCCTGCCATGAAGAAAGGAAGATAGAAGGAAGCTAGGTCCAAAGACTGTGAAAGGAGCAGACTTGGTGACTCTGTATTGAGAGCTGCTCTGGGAACAGCAGCATGGAGGAGTGGAAGAGGGAGAAAAGAGACAAGAGACAGTCCTAACTCAGGTATTTCCCAGCTCAACAGTTAAAATCCTGCCATCCATGGACAATTGAGTACTCTAGTCCCAGTCAGGACAGGAGCCATTAGCAAGACTGTTGAGGCATAACTCGTCCACCCAGAAGATGCCCAGAGCCATTTGTTCCTGATGAGGGCTAACTCAAAGTCAGGAGAGAACAATGTGCCAGGAAGATGATAAGGTGCTCAGAGGACTGGAAGCTGGGAGGGTCACCCTTTTCTCTAGACAATTGGGCACCAAAAGAACGGTTAAGTCTCAACAATCCATAATCAATGGGAAAGACTCTCTCTCTGCAAAAGAAGAGTGACATCACCTCAGCTGATGGGCATATCCTGTCACTGTTCATCATGCTCATTATTATGGCTGGACTTCCCTAGTCCATTGTTAACAATAACTGAGTGAAGCTACATTTGGTGGAGAATTGCAGTCGGGGGAGAAGGTTGGACAGTTTTAAGGCACTGCTCCAACAATCCCTTCTGTTGTCGAGGTCCACTATAAAGACTATTGAGAGGGGAATGCTGGTCTGTTCTAGATTCCCTGGTTAGTCCTTCTTTTTCTAAACACACCCTACTGGGCTTTTCAGGAAGCACGTTCTTCAACACGCTGCACTCCACCAATTGTGTAAAGGTGGCATCAGTCTTTCTAGTAACTCCCCTTACCAAGGTATGTTCAAGCATATGGTGCTTGAATACCCCCATATGGTACAGCCATATGGGGGTATTCTGTTTCAGAGGAGGTTAACTGGTAGGGCTGTGCACCAGGCCGCCATATTGTTTTTGTTTTTCGTTTTCATTTTCGTTATTAAAAATGTCATTTTGGCTATCGTCCTTAACAGCGTCGTTTTAATTTTCATTGTCGTTATTGTTTTTGCTATCATTTTGTATCATTTTGATATCGTTTTTGTTATCGGTATCAATATCGATATCAGTATTGGTATTATTTTTGTTATCGGTATCAATATTCATCATCATTATTGATATCGTTATTGATATCAGTACAATTTCAAACAAATATTTTATTTTTGGTATCAGTATCAATATTGATTCCTGTGCATAACTAATATTTATCTAAATCTTAAGGAGATGGGGAAGGGGAAAGGAAAACAATCTATTATCTAATCAACTATTCTAATCTACTCTATATGTCTATAATATATATCTATATCTAATCTATACTACCTATCTCTATATAATGTACAGGGGGGAGAAGGCAGGGATAAGGTAAAATGTAGGATATGAGGAAAGAAAGGTATTGGTGGGAATACCTAATAAATAAATAAATAAATAAATAAATTATACAATGAGGGTTAGGGAGGATTTTTTTTATGTGCAAGCGCCACAGTCCTGTATACGCAACCTGACAAGCAGAGCTCACACACAACGGCGAGAAAAAAACTGGCCCTCCCATTATAAAGAGTTGCAGTGCCTTCCCCCAGAGCCCCTCTGATTGGTTGTGGGAGGCAGCAGTCATTGAGCAATCACAGAGTCCCATGAGACTGCTGGGGCCTGCTTGTGCTGCTCATTGGCCAGGGATCCATCCATCAGGTACTGCTGAGTTGCTCACCCCTCCCAACACAGGCACGGTTCAAGAGTTCAACCCTGTTAAGACTCCAAGATGTCTGCTCCCTCCTCCTCTCTCTACATTTTCCCTCCAAAACTCAGATGCCACAGCACTAATAATGACAACGATAATGACATTGTCATTTTTGTTTCTTGTTATTGTTCTTATCATTTTTGTTATTGTTTTTGTTATTGTTTTTGGTATCATTTTTGATATCGATATTGGTATCGATATTGTTATCATTACCATTATCAGTATTCTCGGTTGTCATTTTTGGTATTCTTGGTTGTCGTTTTTGTTATCGTCGTTATTCTCAGTTCTCATTTTCGTTATTGCAATAACGAAAATGAAAATGACAATTTTTGTTATTGTAATATTGTAATATTGTAATATTGTAATAACAAAAACGACATGCACACCCCTAAACTGGCCCTTCAAAAATGTCTGCGTTCCTTACTTGGTTTGCCCCCTTCTACACCTGCGGTTGTGTTAAGACTGGAAAAAAGGACATGTAGACCTCCCTCTTCCCCCTTTCTCCTCTCCTCCTTCCCTCCTGCCTCCCTTAAGGAAATCTCCTCTCTGCTCTCTTCCTCCAACCCTTCCACCTGCCCTCTCGACCCAATTCCCTCCTGCCTCCTGACCTCCATCGCTCCCACTGTTGTCCCCCCTCCCCCCTTTTACATGTCATTTATCTCTCCCTCTCCACTGGCTCCTTCCCCTCCACCTTCAAGCATGCCACAGTCTCTCCCATCCTCAAAAAGTCCACCCTCAACCCCACTGACCCCTCTAGCTACCGGCCAGTCTCCCTCCTTCCCTTTGCCTCTAAGCTTCTGGAACATGTTGTCTACTCCCACTGCCTGGATCTCCTCTCTGCCAACTCCTCCCTGGACACTGTCCAATCTGGCTTCCATCCCCTTCACTCCACTGAAACTGCCCTTGCCAAGATCACCAATGATCTGCTTGTCACTAAATCTAAGCATCTTTACTCCATTCTTGTCCTACTTGACCTCTCTGCTGCCTTTGACAGTGTCGACCACTCACTCCTACTGGACTCTCTCCACTCCCTAGGCTTCTGCGGCTCTGTCCTTGACTGGTTCTCCTCCTACCTCTCTGACTGCTCTTTTAATGTGTCTCTTCCCAATTCCAACTCTTCCTCCCTCCCCCTCTCAGTTGGGGTTCCCCAAGGCTCTGTCCTGGGCCCTCTCCTCTTCTCTTTCTACACCCTGTCCCTTGGCAAACTCATTGCCTCCCACGGCTTCCAATATCACCTCTATGCAGGTGACACTCAACTCTCTCTCTCCACCCCCTCTCTCTTCCCCTCTGTCCAAGCTCGCCTCATTAACTGTCTCTCTGATATCTCCACCTGGATGCCTCAACGTCAGCTCAAGTTCAACATGGTGAAGACTGAGCTCCTTATCTTTCCTCTCTACACTTCCTCTCCCTCTTCCCTGTCCATCCTTATTGATGGGGTCACCATCCACCCTATTCCCCAAGTCTGTAGCTTGGGCTTCGTCTTTGATACTCACCTTTTCTTTAAACCTTACGTCATCGAGTCTGTTGCCAAGTCTTGTTGCTTTGCCCTCCACAACATTGCTCGCATTCGCCTCTTTCTCTCTGTCTCCTCAGCCAAAACTCTTGTTCACACCATGGTCATCTCTCACCTTGACTACTGCAACCTCCTCCTTACTGGCCTCCTCCGCTCTCACCTGTCCCCCCTTTTCTCCATCCCAAACTTCACTGCTAGGGTCATCCACTCAGTCCGTCACTTCGACCACGTGCAACCTCTCCTCTCCTCTCTTCACTGACTCCCCCTTCCCGAACACATCCTTCACAAACTCCTGGTATTCATTTATAAATGCCTTCACAACCTGGCTCCCCCTTACCTCTCAGCCCTAGTCTTCTTACACACTCCTGCACGCATTCTCTGCTCCTCCTCTGTCCCCTCCCTCGCTCTTCCTCATCTCCCCTTCCCCCCTTCACCTCTTCTCCCTTGCTGATCCCCATGCCTGGAACTCCCTCCCTGCCCACATCTGCCTTGCCCCCTCCCTCTACACCTTCAAATCCCTCCTTAACACCTACCTCTTCCTCGCCGCCTTTCCTGAAGCCTGTTAGAACTTTCCTTTCACAGCGGGCCTGGGAAACATCCCCCTCAAGGTGGAGGGAGGCCGGACTAACCAGCCCCCTCCCCACCCGAAACAGCTCCGCCGGGCGTGACTTCACAGACGCTATGATGGCAGCAAGGAACTCCTTCCTCGCCATCCTCACAGCCTCAACATAGGACAGCAAATGGGCCCTATGGAGAAGACGATCGGAGTCAGATCGAGTCCGACGCCAGCGTCGCTCTAGCCTCCTGCCTACACGCTTCATACACCGCAGCCCCTCAGTAAACCAAGGGGTCCTGCGGTGACGAGACCAAGGCAGAAGGCG
>QEPC01004630.1:6642857-6654024 GCA_003113815.1 Sphenodon punctatus | reverse complement strand
TAAATTCTAGGAACCTTTGGAAACCATGTTAAGCTCAAATGGTGAATGTCATATTTACGTGCACTTATAAACAAATCATTTTATTAATGCCTACACAATCTACTTTGAGCATTGTTTCATTCTGGCATCTTACGTGGCTGGAGTTTATTTTGTGGCAAGAGCTTGAAAGAGTATCCCATTTTTATTTTCCCCAAGATGACCCCTGTTTATTTCATTTAGTATAATTTAACAAGAAAGGTGCATCATGAAATTCTCTCTTAAAGTTACAAGAGAGTAGCAGTAATGTTCCAACACATCCTAAATTTCATGCTTCTTTTGCGCGATGTTCCAGACTTGCTAAGAAAAGACTTTTCCAATAGTTGCAGCTGGGATCACACAAGAAATAATAGATATGGCTTGTGTAATTCATTTCTCCACCCCTGTCTCGTATGCTGTCTCCATTTGGACTGTTGCCTTTCATCCAAGGACTGTTACCCTTAGTATGGCTGTGTTCCAATTGTGTTGAACATAAACTAGTTTCTTATTAAGTATTTTGAGAATCAAATAGAATGATAAACAGTAATGCTTTTATATTTATTATATGATAAATCCTATAAAGAGTTTGAGATATGGCTGATTAAACTAATTGAAATGAGATCAATCTTGAAAAGTTCATTGTCTGAAGACAATCCATAATGAATATTCAGAAATCTGAATATTATTAAAACTAACAGTTTGTATTGTTGGCCTGTATTGTAAATATTAAATATGTAAAAATGGCACTTAGGCACCTAACGTCCATTGATTTTCCGTAGAAACTAAGTACCTCCCTGCCTTTTTTGCCTTAGAAAACCTATCCCCGGTTAATAGGCTCTCACATATGATAACCTCTAGCTCTGTTTTGTGTTCAGAATATAAGGAAATAAAAAAGTCAAAACGCACTTCTGAACATTTCTAAATGTTCACTTTGAGTTCATGTCTAGAATGAATCCCTCTTTGAACAGAGATTTCATATTTTACTGAAGATACTTAGTCAGATTAAAAGAATGTGCAAGAAGATCTTCATTCAAGGAGAAGCAATCTTAAAAAAATTCTTTTCTTCCTACTTTTATGCAGAATATTGCTTTAAATACATCACACTGAATGTACCCATGTAAAATGAAAAGTTAGTGTGGGAATTTGCATTTGAAGTAATATCACATTGGATGTGGGAAATACTTAGAATGTAGTTTGCAAGTCAAATGTTTTCTGTTATATCATACTTATATTTACACACTGTAATACTACTGCAAGAGTCCTAACTATCCTCTGCTTGGGCAGATCTATATAAAGAATCTGTCATTATTCTCATTTTGAACCACAATGATGTACCAGATTGCCAACATGCTATTCAATGACCTGCACCACTTTACGGAATGACTGTCTTATATTATACAGCTTATTATGGATAAGTTGCATGCTATCAGTCAGAGAGCCATGCTGTTCCTAAATATTCCTGACTCTTAAGATTCAGCAGGGAGAACTGCTGAATTCAGTCCTTCAACAATGCATTTTTGCTGACTTTGTCTGCTATCTCTGTTGACTAAAATGTAAAAATGCAAGCTACATTATTAGAACCATTGTAGCCTTATGGATAAGGTGCTGGACTTGGCCCTGGAACACCAGGACTCAAAACCTGTCTTATACCACATTCACACCTGATGGCAGCAGCTCCCATGAGGCAAAGATGTGGTGGGGGAAGGTGTCAGATGCCAGGAGTATCCCCAGTGCGAATGCGGTTCTGTAGCAACTTTACTCACAAATGACAGGGCTTACTATCCAGCCCTGTCATTCGCAAGTGAAGTTGCGGCAGAATCCCATTCACACTGGGGATACTTCTGGTATCTGGCTCGTACTCCCACCCCGCCTTTGCCTCGTAGGAGCTGCCGCCGTCATGCCACCGTCAAGTGTGAATCCAGTACTAGTCATGAACTTACTAGGTGGTCTTGGGCAAATCACTATCTTTCAGCCTCAGTTTCCCATCTGCAAAATGGGAATAATAATGATACATCAAATCCCAGGGTTGTCGTGAGACTGAACTAAACAATGATTGTAAAGTACTTTGAACTCTGAAAGGACCATAACTAATAATAATAATAATAATACATTGTGAGATGTGTAATAGATTCTTTTGACACACCCCGCCCCCATGTTACTAACATTTTGTCAGAGCAGGCCCATAGCAAGGTGAGCTGGAGTGCACCAGCCGTGCTTTGGGAATTCTCTGGCTCTGATTGCTTGCCTCCTTTAGGGTCAGACTAAAGGGCTCCCAGACAATAAGCAGCCATTTCATCTCCCTATCTTAAGCTGGGGTGGGAAAGCTCTTTCTTCTTGGAATTTAAAAGCGGCAGTGGAATCTCATGCTTTCTGCTGATCAGCTGTTTGAGGGGAAGCAACAGTCCGCTCTTTTTGCATCCACTGAGACCTCCTGGCACAGCGATAGCTACAAACAGCTGCATTCTCACGACAGCCAAGTGCCTAGGGCATGAACCCCTAGGCCTGTGTCAAAAAAGTCATTCTGATTTCATGGGAAAATTCTGCAAAATCAGAATAACTTACCAGAATTCCAACTGGAATAATTTTGTGGTCGGAATTCTAAGTTTTCCCCCGAAGTGGTCCAAGTTCCAATCAGACTGAATAAATGCCCAGTTCCATCAGAATCGAAACCAGGCAGAAAATTCACTTTCAGACCCAACTCCCAGAACCTGACCATATCAATTGATTACTTAGAGGCTAATTTGAAAGGGATAAGGAACCAGAATGGGCTGACAGGCTAGATGTTCCTGATCCCTGTTTAAATAGTAAGTATATATTTATTTCGTTAAGCACAGAAGAGATTCAACATGTCTCATCTGGACAGTGTTTTGTCCTCATTGCTTTATTACAATCAGAAAGGCTTTGTGACAAGTTTGATCCAGGCTCACTCCCTGCATGGGGGTATGTGCCTGAGTGAGTGTCCCACTGAGGCACAATCACCAACTCACTGTCCTGTTTAACAAGATTATTGTCCACTTCCTCTTCTCCCCTGTTTACTGCAGAGCTCCACCCACAGCTCCTGCCTAGCAATGGACTTCAGTCCTCACCACACACCCAATCATACTCTGTGCCCCTTGCTCCAAGGATTCCATCCTGGGCATCTCACCCCAGCCTGGAGGCAACTCCTTCTAACGTCTCCTGTGGAGTTCTTGCTCCCGGCCCAGCCTTAAACACTCTGGACTCCTGGTCATGTGATCAGCCCCTACTAATCACATGCCTTGCTTATAAATACAATATATTAAAAAACATAAATATAATATAAAATCCAAATCCAAACTAAAGCTGAAAGACTCCACCCTCAACCCCCTCCCACTACCCGTCACCCCTGCCAAAAGCCTGGCAGAACAGCCAGGTCTTGCACTGTCGACGAAAGGAGGGAAGATCCGGGTACAGACAAACCTCGACCGGGCGGGAGTTCCACAGCTTTGGTGTGGCTTCCGAGAATGCCCTCTCCATGGTAGTCACCCATGCCATTTGGGGAACCTCTAAGGAGGGTGCTCCCTGCAGACCTCAGGGGCTGATCCAGAACTTGGGGAGTGAGACAGTCCCACAGGTAGGTGGGGCCCAGACTGTGTAGGACTTTACAGGTTAGTTCCAACACCTTCAATCGGGCCTGGGAAACTATAGACAGCCAGTGCAATGAATGGAGCACTGGTGTGGTGTTATATTCTCCTGGTGACCCGTCCCCGTAAGGAGACGGGCCTTTGCATTCTGCACCAGTTGTAGTCTCTGAACCATCACCAAGGGTAGCTCCATGTACAGTATGTTTCATTAGTCTTGTCTTGATGTGATGAAGCTATGGATGACAGTGGCCAGGTCAAAGTCTGAGATATATGTCCGAAGTTGGCATACCAGGTATAATCGACAAAAGGCGCTCCTTGCCACCACCGACATCTGGGCAACCAGGTGAAGCCAGGAGTTGAGGAGCATCCCCAGACTCCGAACCTGAGAGGCCAGGGAGGGACAAAACCCATCAATGATGGGAGTCACCAACTCCCCCACCCCACCCACCAGCACCTCCGCCTTGTCAGGATTCAGCTTCAGATGGCTTGCCCTCATCTAGTCGCCACTGTGGCACAGACCTCACCCACACATGTGGTCCCATGCCAACATATGTCACCCTGGGACTGTGCCGGGGAGGGTGGGTGGGGCAGGTCTGGGCAGCACCCTCCTATTATGTCTCTGGCACATTCCTCCCCTACCCCCAGGGCATGACAGGATGACTGACAGTGTCCTGCCTATCCTGTTTTCCTGTGGGGGAAGGATGACTGTCTTCCCTGCTCTCTGTGTTGGCCCCGCAGTGTGGTGGCTGAAATTGCCCACCCCAGGGTGCACAGGGATCAGTCCCAGCCAGGATCATGTGGCTGCACACATAGCCACCCCGAGCTGCTGTTTTGCAGGAGGGTGCGGGATAAAAACCCGAAATAAATAAAAATAAATAAATAATTGTGTGATGCCACACAAAATATTAACACACTTTGGGCAACGTTTAGTTACTCCACATGGACAACATTAACACACGATGCAGTGGATCATATGGCCGTCAGTCACCAGATGTTCACCCAACCCCGCCCTGCGGTGTGCAGCTGGATGACATGCAATGCATTCACCGGAGAAGACCAGGGATGGATCATGTGTTAACATTGCCCACAGTGGGATAACACTGCCCAACTGCATTACCGGTCTGCTTCCTGGGTGGCCAGATCTGTGCTGGGTGGCAAGGTCTGTCAGCACCATACAGTGGCAGGCACAGTTCGCTATGCCTGTGTGTCCCCATCATGGCTGGGGGCAGAGTAGTTGGCAGACAGAGGGATGGTGGGTGCAGCAGAGCTGGGTGCTTGCTCATGTGGGCAGTTCCTCAGCCCACCCCAAGGCTCGGCAGACTTGTGACGGTGGCCCACACGCTTGGTTGTCCTGAGGGAGGGGTGCTCATTTAAACAGGTCTCCCCACCAGCCCAAAGTGTGGTGCTGCATTTGCCCTGCCCATGGTGGGCAGGGGATTGGACCCGCCCGTCCCGTACTATGTTGCTTTATCCATAGATAAAGCCTCTTGGGGTAGGTGTTGGCATAGGCCTACCTGGGTCTATACTCAAGCTTTGACATGAGTCTTTAGTATGATTGAACTAAAATAATGAAGGCCTTGATTTACTTTCTTTAGAACCAAAAGCAAGCTCTGCCTGAAACAAAATCACAGACATTGACCAAGACAAGCTATTGCAAAAATGTCCCATGAGAAAGCAGAACACAACGGAAAGTCCACTCACTCTGTTAATCAAGGGTTGGCATATACCGTTGGGAAAACATGGCTTTTTGCCTGTTTATAAAGGATGTTTTGCATCGTATCATTGCCAAGGCTATCATTATGCCCGCTCATATATAGCAATTTAGCTTATATAACAAGTTAGTTTGTATTATCAATAGTGCTGTCAATCATTTTAATGACTGAAACATACATGAGAACCCAGAGAAGACCAATGTTTTGATGGAAAACACCTGGAATGTTCATTGTTAGTTGTAAAGCAACAAGTTATGTAAACTAAAGGTATAAAAAGAGACGGCTCGGAGAACTTGGTGTGCTCCACTCCATCTCAATCCAGCAAGACCTGCCGACAGACTGGCCATCTGTTGACATATCTGACAGCGCTTCTCTTGCACACACCCTACAGGGTGAGAAACTGACTCTGGGGGTTCTGCAATTGTATTGCATGATTTTGGTCTATTTTGCATTAAAGTCTTATATTAATTGCAAATCGGGCGTACCATGTCTCACTATTTGGTTAAGCTGGTCTCTGGACCCCAGCTGTTGAGCGACATAGGAAACTGTCTCTTGCTACTGATTGTACACAGCCGGGTACATTGCTTGTACTATAAATAATACTAATTAATAATAAATATGTACCTCACACTTATTTGATGTCGTCTCTAAAGCTCATCCAACCTGATAAATCATTATGGCTAGTATTTAAGATCATATAAATAGAATTTATTCAATTAATCTTTGTTCCCCTCTTCTAGAGGAGGTTAGTAAACTTTGTTTCAATTTTTCTTCTCTTTCCATTTCTTCTGGCACAGTAATAATGGCAGAAAAACAGGAGAAGCCTCATTTTACTTTGTTAAAAAAAAATCTATGTTTTCTAGTCTGAGTGGGGAAGGTATTCAAAGGCGCAAAGAGGTAGAGAATGCCCAATGACTTTCAAAGATGATGACACAGGGTGAGGCTACACAGACCACCTGTGAACAGCTGCCTGCTATGTGATGCGTCCTCAGAAAAATTCTGAGTACGCATCATGGAGCAGCCTTACCCCATAAGGGGTAAGGCTGCCCAGAGTGGCACAACTTGTATGGCCTCCCCTTCTGCCTGCCATGCAGCAAGTGCCGTGGTGGGGCTATGAGTAACGGGAGCTGGTACCAGTCATGGACAGCCATGTCATGACTGGGAGTGGGCTGTCAGTCCGGCTGGACTGATTGTGGGTGGGGGAGCCCACAGATGTGTGGGCCCCTCTTCCCAGCCTAACAAACAGCTGATTGGGGGAGGGGCCCCAGCTGTTTGATGGGTGTGTGGGTGGAGGGAAGCCTACACTCTTCCCAGGCTCCTCTTTACCATCAGCTGTCAGGCGAGACGGGGGTAGGGGAGCATGCACCCTCCTCTGCCCCCCCCCTAACAGTGAAACAGGTAGCGGGCCAAATCCTGCACCCATAGCTGGCTCCCCACGCTTGCCCCGCAGTGTGACAGCGACAATTGTCCACCACAGGCCACACAGGGATCAGGTCCTCAGTAATTGGGATTATATTGGGCAGATTTCCTCCTGGCTCTCAGTGGGAGTTAGCTGTTGTTTCACTGCCCTTTTTGCCTTTAAAAATCTTCTCCCAGAATCCAAACCACCAGATTCCTGATAAAAAAAATCAAAAACAAAAACAAGACAGAAGAGAAAAAGGAATTATCAAAGAGCAGATCTTCAAGGCTAAAAAAAGACATCAGATACTCTCTTAGATGTATATATTTGGCTTTTTTTGCTTGTTCAGCACCAGTGCAGAACAGATTGTTTCATGTGGATTGTTTCATGGGATTCAAATGTCATCCATGACTTGCCTGCGTCAGCGCAGAACAGTCCAACAATGAATTCTTGGATAACAGTAAAGTTTGTCATAAAATAACTGAAAGACACACTTTGAGAGATCAACCAAACATACCATTGTGAGAGAAGGATGTAGGGAACATAAAGAAGCTGCTGTCCTGGAACCAAAGAACTACAGTTCTGGGGCTCAAGGCACTCATGGCACATGACATAATAACTGAGAATGGATAAATTCATGGAAGCTCTCAGGACAGATCAGACATTTGAGTTTCTGCCAGCATTGCATACAAGCGTATTTATTCTGCACGCAAAAAGAGACGCCACCCTGCTGATGGGCTGCTGGCAGGGTGGAGAGTCTGGTGGCTACTTCAAGCCTTTTGTTCAAATTCTGTCACCCAGCTGTAGCAAAGATTTGGATGTTTGCCCTGTCTCTGGTGGAGGTCACCTTCTCTCTGGGTACCGTTGGTTCATCCCTTCTAGAAGTGAGTTATACAGCACCTCTGGGGAGCGCTTTTTTCCTCCCATAAAAATAGATGAGCTTATATTAAATAGCAAATAGTAAAAGGGGGGAAAATATACTTTGAGAAAATACCCCTTCCTCCTTCACAAGGCCTTCTTTCTGATATCCCTTGAATTAATATAAAGTGGGTGCTATGCTCTGTTCCAGTTCTCTCACAGTTTGGCAAATGCAGATTCATATAACTTGCTGGCCTATGATCATGTGATCATATTTGTATCTGTTGGTGAGAAAGATCAACAAATTCCTTTTCCCATCCCATTTTATATGCACCCTAAAACTATGCACATCTTTGCTCAATGGCATTTACCTAACATGGACTATTTTTGTCACACCCACTTGTTTATATTAACAACATAATGGCAGTGCATCACAGAATCTAACTGAAATAGGACTTGTGACCGACTCATTCATTTAGTATTAACACTGCTCAATCACATGGAGTGTCTTTACTACCCCACATGTGTATTTTTTGCAACAACAAAAAAACAAAAAGTAGTGGCTCTACAACTTTGCCCTTCTAGGACATTGTCACTGGCACAACAGTCAACAATGGGTGATTTCAGACGTGACAGGTTGCCTATTGGCCCCGTCACGGAATCACCTTTCTGATTCCCAGCCGGAATCAGAATGGCCCATCAAGACGAGCCGGCTGATTTTGGCAGGGAATCTGGGGAGGGGGCGGGGCTGTGCGACGCAACGTGCAACCGCACAGCCCCCCCCCACGCTCCCCCAGCAGCCCATGCTCCTGGAGACGGGCAGGCACAGTGGCCAATCTGGCTGCTGCACCCGATTCCGTCCCGGGGTCTAGACTACAGCCCGGAATCGGCGGCTGTAACAGACGTTACCATCCGCCGATTCCGACCCATGGTTCAATTAACCACGCTTTCAGAGATGGTGCCCTGACCATCCTCGAAAGCGTGGTTATTTTGCTCACCGCCAGTGGTTCACCGTGGTGAACATCTGGCGGCGAGCAACCAGACGTTACGGGACCATCCGCCACCACGGGGGATTGTCCGTGGTTGACCGTGATCTCGTAATGTCTGAAAATACCCAATGTCCCCAAAGTACACCCTCCTACCATTTACTGTTTTCATTCTGTACACGAAAAACACCTTTGGCAAAAGACTACCCCAGAAATGCATTGATTTTCCCATCGGGTACATTTTCTACCCCAGCCAATGTTAAATATACCTTGGCTGATGGATCAAACAAACATTGCTGTCCTTCAAGCACTCTTAATGGCTCTTAGGGAGAGACCACCCACAGAGACAAGCCATAGGGAGTGACAACCCATAGAGACAAAGTGTCTCTATTTTCAAAAATTGCTAACTCCCCTCACTCCCATAACAATCATGGGGACTGGCACCATGGTGCCAGCCTCCCAGAAAAAGAGGCAAGGAGTATTCGATCAATTACTCATAGGTTTTTCCTGCATGTAAGTGTCCGGTAGGGTGACTGTCTATTCTGCAGTGCAGGGGGAAGGGGTGGGCAGAAGCCCAGCCATGGGGACTGACACCATGGTGCCAACCTCCTTAAATATGTAACTGTGTGTTTGCAGGGCATGGGAGGTGTGGGTGTTGTGAAACATGCTTACTACTTTTACCACAAACAAGAATATGGGATAACATTTACACCTCAAATCATAGCAATAAACTTGGGGTAGAAAATACACCCCAAACACTAAAAACATTTCTACAATCATGACAATGGAGCGGGGTTAAGATCCAGTTTGGCCAGGACTCAGTTAAAACTACCAGAAACCGCACTGCATCTCCAAGCACAGCTGTGACTCAGTTTCCTCACTTGTAATCATTATAGGCTATTTATCTTATACCCAGGGGTCCTTACACCCACCCTTGCAAAAGTGTGCACTGGGCCAAAACACACACAGGCAGATTCACAATTGCATACCTGCTTATCTGTGGGACTGCCTCACTCCCCATGTGCCCGTGCGACCCTTGAGATCATCCTTGGGAGCCTTTTTGGAGGCTCCCTGGGCAAGGCGGGTGGCCACTGATGTTAGATCTTTTTCGGTGGCCACCCCTGTGCTTTGGAATTCGCTCCCGGAGGAGGATTGGTTGGCTCCCACTCTCCTGCTATTTCGGCACGTATGTAAGACCTGGCTGATCTGTCCGGCTTTTGGCAAGGGGTAGGGGTGGGGTGGGGGTGGGTTCCCCGCATATTGTATTTTTAAATTGTATGGTTTTATTGATTGTTGTTCGCCGCCCCGGGATGCCCTGTGGGCAGGAGGGGTGGGATATAAATTTTAAATAAATAAATAAATAAATAAAATACCTTTAGCCATCTGTAATTTGGAGTGTTTCCAATCATAGAAATATTTATTTAAGAGGTTATACAGCAAAGGACCACTTCAGAAAACCGTAACTGGTTTCAGCAAATGCACAGACATATCAGTGTTATGATAAGAGAAAGCTTTATAAAAAGGAAATTGATCAAGTTATAAGTCAAAAGGAAAGACAAATGATTCAGAGATATGGAAAGTTGCTATTGAAAATAAAAGGTTAAAACAATACAGACTAAATTCACTAAAATTGTTCCTTACTCAAAAGCTTATCCTCAGGTCCAGATCTTTAGTACAATGTCCAGCTGGGTTCTCCTTTTTGTAGATAGTGATGGAGGAATGAACCAAGTCCATTGTTTTGGTTCTTGACTTATATGATCAAGCTTTGATCAGCCACATGTAAATTTGATTTTAGTTTGTTTGTCCAAAGCTCTTCCTCCTGATGAAAACATCCTGTTAGCTCCCAAAGGAGTATCTACTATAGCCTTCCTAGATAACCTTTGCTTCCTGGGCTGTTTTAACACCCATTGTTACAGGTTAGGAGGACTCACCATTGGTTTTCCCTATGATTTAGATTTACATGAATGAGTCTGCCTGGCTTTCCAGGAATTAGGTCAAAAATTGATTTTCTAATATTTTTTACAACATAAGTCTGGCTTAGGTTATCCGTCTCTCATTGTAATCCATGTTTCACGAGAATTAAAACAACACCAAACATGAATGGTTAACCTACATGCCTATTGGAACTGCAAGAATATTGCTTTTTTTGTTTTCCATAATCATAGAACATTCCTGATAACCATTAACATGCTATATTACATAAATCATAACTTTCTGGTACAGCCAGATCTTTGGCTTTAGCTGAAGTATCCTTTGTGGTGCAACTAAATACTGGGCTGCGTCCTTGTGGCACATGCTTTTACTGCCATATTGTTTAACTTGCAAATACATGAGCTGTGTTGTCTCAAAGGATTAGGTAGCATCATGGCAAAAACGTTTGTACCCAGTCTACAGCAATTTTTACATGGATGGGTTTGGTGGGGGATGTTGGAAATACATTCCTTTGGTTGCATCCCCCCTAAGCACCTCATCCTGTTTGTTTGCTAGACACACCAGGAGTAGAACCCTTCCCCCATCCTATCTGTCCTACTCCTGTCAGGACCTGATTGGTCAATCTCCTCCCCCAGGAGATTTCTCATCTCTTTGTGTCTCAGA